>ASSH01053145.1:0-10782 GCA_000418225.1 Zizania latifolia
ACCTGAGTCGCACGCGCCAACACCACGGTGGATCCCATTTCTTCACTTGCCGCTTCAGCTCCGTGCACCCGGATTGGACTGGCACGCCCTCGCGACCCCTCTGTCCGACCAGCGTCCATCCGTGTACCTGAGTCGCACGCGAACTCCATCACGGTCAAGTCTCTTCATCTCATTTCTTCATCACACCTTCTTTCCCCGTTGACAATCACTCATCATCCCCATGGTATACACCATGGCTCCTCACTCGAGGACTCACGAGCCCAATAAGTCTCAGCCTCTCGAGCGCTGGGGCGATCAAGGTCCCTAGCAGCTGAACATCGACATATTCAAAGATTCAAGATCAACCACCCTCGAGATCATCACAAGTTCAAGATCTCAGCCATGACCTTTTTCCCAGCAAGGCCTCAACACCAACAAAAGACAAGTTCGTCTAACAAAGTTTCAAAGGGTTCCACGAAGGTTTCTTTCCGAAGACAGGAAGTTTCAAAAGGCTTTTTCTTGCAGGAAATATTTTGACCCTCGGGCTAAATGTTCCATTTAACTTGAGGCTCGGAGGCTACACTATGTGGGTGCACCTACACGGTGCACCTCACACAAAAGAGGGAAATCAAAATCTTTTTCGAGATCATTAAAGTTTAGCAAAAGTGTCAAAGCTTCGGATTAAAGGAGAGCTCCTCCGAGCTTGTTTTGTCAAATATTTCTTCAACCAAGCTTAGAAGATCTTAGGGGCTGCTGTCGAGGATGTGACCTCCGGTTTCCCCGTGGTTGGGCTTATCAGTCTGGACCAAGGGTAGGCCAAGACCAACATTGACTGTCTGATACGGCCCATGGAGAGGGGTTTAGCACCGATAAGGAAGGTTAAGTCCTTATCAGGTAGTCAAACTGTAGATATAGCATCAAGAGATTTATTTGTACTAAAATCCTTGTAATTAGGGATTTAGCACTCAAGTTTGGTAGTTAATCTTAGATCGATTCGAGATAGAGTCCTAGGTTATTGGGCTCACCTCCTGAGTATATAAAGGAGACGAGACACCCCAGAGACATCTAACTTCATCATATTTTTCTTACTTTTGATGCTCTTAAGCCTCCATAGTTTAATTGTGTCATCTTGTAAGCTCCACCACCATATTATATATCAAAATACTTGATGTAGGGTTATTATCCTCAAGGGAGACCTAAACCAGTATAAATCTTGGCTCTTGTGTTCTAGAGTCGACCATCGTGTTCGAAGGCATTGCGCTTCCCTTATACACATCTAATCACCACCTCGGGTACCCCCTTAGGTGGATTACTCGGTGATTCACCGACACCACCAAAACCTACCAATTCCTTGGAAGATCACTTGTTTCATGGTCTTTTAAGAAACAAAATTCTGTAGCTTTATCCACAGCCAAGGCCAAATATGTAGCAGTCGGAAGCAGTTGTGCTTAACTTTTTTGGATGAAACAATCCTTAAAAGACTTTGGGCACATTGTCACCAAGATTCCACTTCTGTGTGACAATGAGAGTGCCATCAAAATAGCCAACAACACCGTTTAACACTGAAGAACCAAACACATTGACCTTCGCCATCACTTCTTAAGAGATCAAGGGAGATATGAGCCTAACCCATATGAGAACCGATAAACAACTTACCGATATTTTTACCAAGCCTCTAGAAGAGCATCGGTTTTGTGAGTTAAGAAATGAGCTAAATATTCTTGATTCTCACAACATAGCTTGATACACTTGCATATAAATTGCCTATATTGGAAATGAGAAGGTAAACTAATTGCCTTCTTCATATGAAACAGACTACATTTTAAATAAAAATTGCAAAACCTCCATATGCATTTTTATGAGCTATGCCATGTTGATGTATTTGCTTATATTTGTCATGTTTTACTTATGTCTATACATGTCTAAAATGCTTGTGATGAAATATTATTTTCAAGTCAAAAGTTCATGACACTTTTCATCCTTGAATTCCTTGTGAGCTGAGATTTCTAGAGGAACCGGATCATTCGGCTCCTACTGCACCTAGATTATCCAAATCCATCTGGATAGTCTAGATCGCCAAGAATCCCGGATACTCTAGATCCTCTCGGAGTGTCTGGCGCGGGCTTTATAAATAGGTTCCAGCGCCATCTCGTTCTCTCTCCTCCTTCACTTCTCCTCGCCCCTCACTCTCCATCCCTCATTTTCGCCAGATTGTCATCAATCTTCGTTCATGGAATCACGGGATACGTTGAGGGGGAGTCAAGGACCCCTTTGGAAGCACTGATCCTCCCTTCAAATCCTCTGTGGTTCATCTCTTTGAAGTATTCCTCGTTTTTGCCCTAGATCGGCCATTTCCCTTTAGTTTTCTATTGAATTTTGCATCTATCTGGTTAGAGTAGTTCCTAGTCTTGTTGTTTAATATATCCTAGCCACATTATTGAGATCGGATGATTTTGATTTTGCAGAACCTGGATGATCCAGATCAGTCCGGGTAGTCTGGGTCCCGGAGGCTCCGAGTTAAGTCTGGAGGTTCTGGGTTAGGTTGCATTTAAAAGTTTCATTCCTTGTTCCAATCCTTGATTCAATTCTTTCTCTTGGCAGTTGTCAACCATGTCTGATGAAAGGCACAGGAAGGCCAAGCACGACCCGAGGAACCCTTCCAGTGACGATAGCGACACCGAGGGTTCTCCTTAGTGGGGTTCTCCTCCGTGGTGTTCTGGTGCTGGGCATCAAACCTTCAGTCACATCAAAAGACCAGCGTCCAGAGGTCGCTAGCTAGCTATCCAGTTCCTAGACATCGGAATCTAGGTCCCTGCCACCCCAAGTGTGAGGCCTCCACCTCAAGACAAGGGCAAGTAGCCAGCCTCAGGGTCATCCAGTCATAGTGACGATCTTCTTTAGCTAGTGAGAAGGAAAGTGCAAGAGCCTCCTCATGTTGGTGGAGTCACTCTTAGGATAGAAGTCAACTATATGAGGCAGACTCTTGAGGCAGGGCATGAGCGGAATCAAGATCCTAGAGATTATGTTCGAGATGCCTCAGACTAACGCTTTCACTCTAGGTTCTAGCAGGACTATTACAAAAGTGTTATGCTTCCCAAGCGGCACACAGTCATGGAGATACAGTGGATCAACTGGACTTTAATGAAGAAGAAGAACAATTCAGTGTTCAACCAAGTGATCTGCATTTGCCAGGCTAAGAATCTCTATGGCCTCATGGAGTTGCAGTAGAACTGGTGCGAAGACACTATCTGCTAGTTCTACTCCACTCTCTTCCAGACAGTCAACGATGAAGAGCCCACTTTTCATTGGAGGCTAGAGGGGGTTAAGTTCAAGGTCACACTTAGTGACTTCGCTGCCATCCTTCTTGGTCTTGGAGGAGATGATCTCGCTGAATATTGTCTGGTCCAAGAGCCTGTGCTGGCAGCTGATGCAGTTCTGTTCTTGTATCAGCCGGGCAACTTCTTGGGAGGCAAGACAGAGCGTCTTTCACCAGTCTTCGTAGTGCTCAACAACATCTTCAGGAAGAGTCTTCTGCAAAAGATCGGGCACTCATCGTCGTTGCTGGGCAATGCCTGCAATTTGCTGTCAATCATGTAGGAGGACAAAGGACTGTTTAGTATTTCTCATTTTCTCTAGAGTGAGATTTGGACCACCTCCGTCTCCCCGACCAATAATTGTGTGTATGCCTCGTACATCCAACTAGTGATTAATCGAGTCACCCACCAGAAGATGATCTGCGAGGTCGAGCACCGAGAGTACACTCCTCAAGCGCCATCTTCTAGAGCTCCTCCTAGCTAGCCCTCCTCAGCAGCCCAGTCTCCTCTAGTTGGCTCTCGGTGTGCTCCTCGTACTCGAAGGATTATGCCCCAGTCCAGCCCCTCTAGTTCGTCGATCAAGTGGATTCTTTTGACTATCTGCACGATGTGCTGAAACAGCAATCGGAGGCAAGCTAAGGAGGATGAAAGGAGGAACAAGGTGATAAATCTATTGCTTAAGCAATCTGGGCTTCCTCCCATGGAGCCTCTATCTGATTCTAATGAGGAGTTTGATCCCAATGTGTTCGCTGACTGCACCGACCCCTACGCACATTTCTTTGGATCCGGTGCTAGGTCATCCTCGCAGTAGCAGCAGCAGCCTCCTCTATAGCAGTTTTCATCTTCCAAGGAGGATGATGATGATGCTGGTGAAGCGAGCGAGGACGACTTCAAGTTAGCTGATTTGCTACTTTCTCCCTTTTTGGTGTCTTTGATGCCAAAGGGAGAGAAAAATCAAAGAAGTCATCGTCTCGTTGCTTAGCTCCTTAGTTTTTCTCACCTTTTGATTCCAAAATTCTAATTAATGTCATGAACAAAGTTTGGCTTGTCATGATGGATTGTCACTTTTATGTCTTTATGTCTGTCATGGATTATGTAATGAACTTTTCGCTTAATTCTAATGTTTAATTATATTTATTTCGCCTATTTTATGAATCTTGTGATGTGTGTACCTATGATGCCCTAAATGTGATATATGTCATGTTTACTATTGATGTAATGATGCATGCATTTAGGGGGAGCTATATTGTTAAATATTCATTTCTTATGCAATATTTATAACTTCTTTCATCATGTTGTCATCAATCACTAAAAAGGGAGAGATTGAAAGTGCATCTTGATGCATCTAGGCCCCTAATTAATTTTGGTGTATTAATGACAACTGTGATCAAATGCTACTAACCATGTGCTGAGATGAATGCAGGATTTGATATACAAAACAGCGTTGCAATTCAAGCATTATGGAGAAAAAGCTCTTTTTCGTGCAATATAGGCTAAAAGGTGCGAAACGTTTATTTTTAACGAGAAATTGAGTCTAGGTATGCCGTACTATCAAGAGGGATGCGTTGAAACAGTGTTCCAAAAATTAGTGCTCAAAGAAAAATATTTTTGAATGTTTTTGGATTTGTTCTAAATTGAACCTTGATTTTCCACCAAAGCTGGATAATCCGGATCAAGTCCAGAGCATCCAAGAATTTGGTTTTGTTCCACAGTTTTTGTATGTCAGAATATCTGGGTCAAGCCGGATACTCCGAAAACAGCGCTCTGTTTGAATTTTTTTCTAAAGCTCGGAACATCCGGATCCATCCGGATGGTCCGAAAATTGTGTTCTATTGAATTTATTTTTGTGGCTTGGAACATCCAGACCATGCTGGATGATCCAAAAGAAGCTTTTTGTTGAATTTTATTCTAAGGCCTAGAACATCTGGACTAAGCCAGATGGTCTGAGAATTCCTTTCTGTTTGAATTTATTTTGAGGCCCGAAATATTCGGACAAAGTCGAATAATCCGAAACAAGTGTCCTATTTGATTTATTTTAAAAGCCAGAACATCTGGGTTGGTCCAGATCATCCGGATAAACAGTGCACGAATATACCTTCCAACGGCCAGTCTTGGAAAAGGGCTATAAATATCTCCTTCCATGATTGAGGCACGTTTCCCAAAAACCCTAAGTGCCATTCCTTCACACCCTCTCTCTCTCATTCTTGTGCTAGATCAAGAACGAATCTCTGTGATTCGAGTTGAGAGAACTACACAAAACTTCTTAAGTTCATCTTGTTCCATTCTCTTGGAAGTTTTGTCAATAACATATGTTCAGGCACTCGTCGACCCCGTGGCACCATTCCTTCATCGACCTCATCGACTACTGCCCTCCCCTAGACGTGATGCTAGGCTAGGAAGGGGTCATCCTTAGGGCTATACACCCGCAGTCGAGCATATTTTCTCGCCGACCTCGCAGACTACTTTCCCCAGACATGTAACTGGGATGGGAAGGGGTCAGCCTTAGGGCTGTACACACGCAGTCGAGCATTTTTTCTCGCTGACCTCGCCGACTACTTCCTCCCCTAGACATGCAACTGGGCCGGGAAGGGGTCAGCCTTAGGGCTGTACACCCATAGTCAAGCATTTTTCTCACCGACCTATGCCGGTTACACCTGCCTCCGTTATGGGCGCCAGATGGCCGCCGTGCATGCAACCGGACCTAGGAGAGGGTTGATTCTTCAGTCGTACACCCGCAACCACGCATCTTTGAAGAACTTGCTGACCTATGCAGACTACATCCCGTTACGAGTTGGATGCCAAATTTTTGCCATGCATGCAACCGGATCCAGGAGAGGGTCGGCTACTTAGCCGTAAACCCACAGTCTTGTATCTTCATCGACTTTGCCAAATCCACCATGTGGGTGATAGCACAAGATGCACGGTACAAGTTGTGTAAGGCAAAATAACGCATCTTTATTTTTCAAGACTAATCTTGTACAGGGATTACATTACTTCAAAGAAGGGGACACAAAACTTCTATGACGACTACATTACTTCAAAGAAGGGGACACAACCTCCTTTGAATAACAAGAAGAAAAAGGCGTACAGACGGCTAGAGATAGCATTCTACAAAGCAAACATGGCGGCTACGGACGACAAGATTCTCACAGCAGCTTCACGCGATAAAACATCATCCTATCACGACCGCCATGAGCACCAAGGACCCTGGGGGCTGCTACTATGGTAGCAGAGACTCCGCACGATCCTAGTTTCAACCGGGGGGAGATAGTTGCCGACCTTGAGAGACCAGCACAAAGGGAGACTGCCTTCTTCACCGAGAGGAAAAACAGCCTGACGGCGGGTCAGAAGCTGCCTTCAGGGCGCCTACATCGCTAGATCGAGCCTCTACGTTGGTACCCAGATGTTAATACAGGCAACACAGATGCACCAGTTGACAGAACATCAGCGAAAAGCCTTGGGGATGGCACGGCATCATCCTGCACCACGCCAAGCCAGAGGTCATAGACCATACAGTTAGTATGAAACAATGACAAACAATGAACCTAAAGTCATGAACTCTCAGTGCCCTGGCCTACCGAGTTCATGACCAAACCAGCACACCACAAACTCATGAAGCAGCAAGCAACATCAGCAACAATCTTTCCCTTACAGAAGTCAGGAAAAGAAGCTCTAGCAAAAGGCAAATCAGAAGAAATATGTAAGGACGTAGAGGAACTTTGTTGTGATGGCAAAAATGGGTACCTCGGTTTAAATGGGGATCACGCCTCAAGCACCTGCTACCATAACCACAGAGTAGCAATGCTTTGGATACCATGCGCTTTATGGTGAGAGGGACAGGATGGTTTCACATCCTTATTCACACCCGTGTTCTACGCCTTGTGCGTGGCTCTATCAGGAATAAAGCGTCCCTGCCCTTTCGTCTGCCGCACGTTGATTGCGAACGGTGGATGAAGTTATAAAACATCTTTTGGGGCGCACTAGGCAAAATCCATGACGTTGGGGATCATCTGTGCCTATGGGTCCCATGCCTTGGAGATCGCACACATCACGCCTGAGGGATCACGTGCTCGATGACCATCATGCCCGAGGGCTCACCCAATCAAAGATCCCTAAGCCTGGGGACTCGAGAACTCGGGGGCTCCTAGTCCCGAGAGCGTTTCCTTCTCAAGTGTCTGGGCGCTCGAGGACCCAAACAGCTGAAGATTGACATACTTGAAGACTCAGGATCAACCATGGTCGAGACCGCCATGGTCTCGGGACTTCAGCTATGGCCTTCCCCTGATAAGGCCTCAACACCAATGACGCCAGAAGACAAGTTCATCAAATAAAGGTTCAAAAGATTCCTCGAAGGTTTCATAAGAAGACAAGGAGTTCTAGAAGGTTTTTCTTGTAGGTTATTTTTTGACCCTCGAGCTAAATGTTCCATTTATATCGAGGCTCAGGGACTACACCATGTGGGTGCACCTCACACGAAAGAAGAAGATTAAAGCTTTTCTCAAGACCATCAGAATTTAGCAGAAACATCAGAGTTTTAAGAAGAGCTCCTCCCAGCTTGTTTTATCAAATATTTTTTCAATCAAGCTAAGAAGAGCTCAGGGACTGCTATCGAGGATGTGACCCTCGGCTACCCCACAATTGAGCTTATCAGTCCAGACTAAGAGCAGACCAAGTCCAGCATTGCCATCCAGTATGGCCCATGAAGAGGGGTTCAGCTCCGATAAGGAAGGTTGAGTCCTTATCGGGTAGTTGGACTCTGAATTTAGTATAAAGAGATTTATTTGTACCAGAATCCATGTAATTAGAGATTTAGTACCCGAGTTCAGTAGGAAACCTTAGATCGACTTGGGGTAGAATCCTGGGTTGTTGGACTCACCTCCTGAGTACATAAAGGAGGCGAGGCACCCCCAGGACATCTACACATTAGATCATCTAGTCATCTAGCATCATCATATTTTTCTTGCATTCGACGTCTTAAGCCTCCATAGCTTAATTGCGTCATATTGTAAGTTCCACCATCATATTAGATACCAAAACACTGGACGTAGGGTTATTATCCTCCGGGAGAACCAAACTAGTATAAACCTTAGCTCTTGTATTCTAGAGTCGACTATCAGGTTCGAAGGCGTTGCGCTTCCCTTACACACATTTAATCACCACCTCGGGTACCCCCTTGGGTGGACTGCTCGGTGATTCACCGACAATGTTGTTTTGTGATTTAGGAGTGGAGTCTTCCGACAAAGCGAGTGAGAATCCGGGTTATCGCTACGGTTAAGCCAAGTGCATGACAAACTAAATCTGTGTTGAATGAATATGTTTATACCTTGCGTTATACTCCATAATTGTCTTGTTATATAATTATATGCGATTGATATGTTATCTCAAAATTGTTCAAAATATGTATTCCAGCATTCAGTATTCATTTTTTTATTCTTTATTATGAAAGTTCAAATTCCATATGTAGCCATGGAGTGTTATTTGGTTTTTCATTCAGGATCCTATGAGTGAGTGCTGGCCCCGCTTGCTCGGCTTACCGGTAATGCTAAAAGATATTCATGATTGTCCAGGATAGATACTACTATTTCCTGTTTTCTTGCTTTTCAAATGAAAAGAAAAATGTTCTTGTTGATTCTTGATGGAAATGTGCTGTATTAATTGTATTTAGTTCTATATTATACTTGCTGAGTATTCTTTACTCATACTTGCATTTCATTTGTGTTTTTAGATACTCATCGATAAGAGCATTGGGTCAGGATGTAGAAGCTTCAACCACACATCAGTTTGCACAATATTTACTTTATATCTTAGTTTTAATGCGTAAAGTAGCTTAATTAACGTATTTGGACATTTGAGATGTTATTCGTGTTATGGTTACTTTTATGGGATCGTAAGTGGTGTTTGGTAATGGTTTTGAAGTTGTGGTTGTTAATATGTCATTATCTTATTAACTGCCTATCGTGGATGTCTAAATTACAAGGGAGACTCTACCAAAAATTTTAATAAATTTTAGGAGTTGGTGTGGCATCTTGGGTATATGGATACCTAGGGTGTTACAAAAAGTTTGTATTACTGATTAATGATCATTATCACAACAGAATGGTCTCAAATGTTTTGGTTCCTCTCCCACAGTTGAAAGCTTGCTTGCATTATTGGGAATAACAAACGAGAAGCTTAAATTAAGGAGGAATTGAACATTGTAGAAGATACATGGATAATTTGGCCACTTCAAATAAAAACTGATAATGTTTAACCAATAACTGTAACCAGTGAGGAAAGCGGCAAAAAATGGACCAAAGACTCAATGGTAATAAGGAATTGATGTCAGGGGGCAGATCCGTGATTAAATTTTAAATCAATGATGTCACTGTTAACTTATCAACAAATGATCATTGCTTCTAATGAGGCACAGAGGCCATCAGATATGCTAAACTGTTATCATCAACACTAGATTAGATAAGAGTACTAAGGCCAATCGTTAAGACATCATTGTCCTATGAAAACAATACATAACATTAGATCCGCCCCTGGTTGAGCTAGGTGGACACTGGAGGAATATTTTGTCTTTGTCATACTAGAAGCTGGTCATTTGATGCCATGAATCGAAAAGACTACTAGATGTTCTTGGACAAGAGAGTAACTAAATGAGATGGACAATGTGTTGAGTGCTGTTTTTATTTTTTAATGCAGTAGGTAATATCTTGAGGATTTATCTCAGTAGCAAAACAGAGATCACCACCCTTTCAAAGGAAAAGTACCAAACAATATTTCAAGCTTCTCATATGTCATGTCAACTAGTAGGGACCTCATGCTGCCAGGTGTAATCTAAGGGTTCCATAGGTTAAAACAAAACAAGCAATCACATAGAGATACAATATGTCGGGAAAAGTATATTTCTTTATTTCTTTATATGTTTCAAGGGAGGAGTTCCTCAATTTATAGGCAAACCTCTAAAAGAAAGACATGATCTCAAATAAAACATTCTCCTGTAAAGAGAAAGCGAGATTGAGATGTGCTCATTTAATTTCATATATCCCCTGGTTTGCATTCATATCACCAGGTACCAAGTATATACCTCCGAGTTTCCTAGCACCAACTACCAATATTGGTATGGCTAGCTACCCTATGTGTAGACCCAGTTATGACAACCTAGGTCTAGAAGGATATACTACTCAACAAGAGTTAAAAATCTTGATTGATTATCAGCAAATAAATGCCATTCAAACCTAAGATATGGTTTAGGTGGTCAATAAAGGCAAGATATTGGAAGATTTGATTTGATTTGATTGCCGATGACTGCTTTCTCTCTATATAAGCTGCACTGTTGTGCAATGCAACAACAGATCCATTTCAATAGAAGAGGAGGAGAAACAATAGGGAAAAAGCTATAGCTATACACCCTTTGTAGTTTCCAATATCCCCTAGACATATATCTCGATTATGGCACTTCTAAATATCAATGGCACCAACAGTGTTCTGTTCTTGGTGGTTC
>ASSH01053149.1:0-10826 GCA_000418225.1 Zizania latifolia
GCCGCGGGGGCCCCACCAGATACCCGATAGCGAGAGGGAATATGGGCGGTCTTCCGTTCGACGCAATTGTTCTCGCTCTCCACGACCGGCTCGTCCCAGTGCGGGGCCGTTACTATCTCCAAGAGAATATTGGTCGCTGCACGCGCCGTTTCAAGGCTTTTTTGGATTAATGCCTTACAGAAATTGATAAAGTTTGGACAAATTTTGCCACAGAATTTACCTTTATGTTTACAACTTACAAGAGATAAATACGTGGTAATGACAAAAACTTTTGGTTTGCGAGAAGTAGTCTGTATGATGAGACGGTGACACGAAATCTACAGAGGCGAGGAAGTGGGCCATGCGACGTCGCTGTCGTGGCGGGCGAGGTGGAGGGCAGGGCACGTGAGACCCGCCGCAGCGGCCCGATCAGCCTCACGTGCGAGCGTGCGCGCGAGGCCCACCTGACCTGACCCCCCTGGCCCCTACCCGCGCGTCCTTTCATGTGCGTGTAGTTTTTTTTCCCTCTCGCGCCCGCCCCGTCCGCGTGGCAGGTGGCCGTGCGCCCGTGCCGCGCCTCGCGTGCGGCCGGGCCCGCCGCCCCGCCCTGCTCTGCTCAGTCGCTCTCGATCCGTTGGTCGCCGAGCGGGAGGGGAGGTGACGCCGTGACCGGGCCGTGACGGCGCCGCCGTGACGCCGTCTCCGCGGCGTGTCGTGGTGGCGGGTAGGGTGTGCCGTCAGTTTTAGTTTTTTTCTTCAGTTTTTCGGTTGTAATAATTTCGATTACAATGAAATAGAGATCGAGTGGTGGTATAAAATAGTAATTCCAAAATTAAAAACAAAACAATTTGGTTTTTTGTTGTAACTAAATGTGCTATACCACTTTTTAAATTGTCATTTATCATAGTTTAATATATGTACTACATGAGATTTAACGGTATGGAGCTGGTCACTCCACGAAATGGTGTATTATGAGCGTTTGGGAGAGCTCTATCATACTCCACAGTAGAGTTCTGATTTTGAACCCTCTCAAACAAACTCTAGATATTATAAACTTTTTCGGTTTTTAGATAAAATTAAAATAACATTATAATTCAATATATTAGCTTACGAAGACGTAACATTAGAAAATTATAAACTTCTTCAGTTTTTTACATATGGAAACCAAACCGATAAGCAGAAACAATTTTTTCTAAAACAAAAACAGAACAAACTTAAATTTCGGCTTGGTTTGTTTTTGTCTGTTTTTTTACTCCTGTAGTGGGTGTGTGGCTGCCCTAGTGGGCCCAGATTCCACGTGGAGGCATTTTTTTTTACTGCGGCTGCTGACAATGTTAAAACCGGTTCTACACTCTACTGCGCACGACCTGTGGATGAATGCGGTGTGAACACTGAACAGCACGTGCTCAAATGCAGGTATTTGACTGGTCGTGGTTCGACTGCGGCACACTCGTATCAGCATGTAGGGTTAAAAAATTGGCTCGGGCGCACCAGTTGGCTCGCGGCTTGGTTCGGCTCGGTGTGGTTTGACTCGGTTCATAGGTGAAACGAGTCGAGTCCAAGTCTGTGTTTTGGGCTCGGTCCCGAATCGAGTCAGCTCGCGAGCTGCTCGTTTGGCTCGTAAGCCTGACTCATTTTTTAATTTTAATATATAAGATATTTTATTTAAGTGTGATACCTAGTATTTAATGTAAATTATGATTTTTGTTGATTGTTGATATTTTATTCTTAAATATACTACATATTAATACATAATTTTTGAATTTATATGTTTTAATTTGTATTTTACATGTAATATATATTGAAATTGGCTAGATCACGAGCCAACTCGAATCACACACCGAACCGAGCTAAGCCTGAATTTCTAGCTCAGTTTACAAACAAGCCGAGCTGAGCTCGTCTTCTACCGAGTCACAACGAGCCGAGCTTGACTCGGCTCGACTTGTTTCCACCCCTATATGCGTGTGGTGATTTTTTAACATCTTCTTTTGGTTTCTTCCGGTGTTTGCTTCCCATCCACTTCCACTGCATGCACCCTTCTTTTCCCTGCCCTCTTTGTCACATGTATTAATGTATACTCGTTTCTGCGTTCTGCGCCACACGATGTGTTATTGCAATATCAAGGTGCTATTCAAGCATGCTACTGTGACTTGTTGTCGACCCAGCCAGATACACGCAGATCAGCAGATGCTGCCGTGTTTTTTTCGCACACTGTTGCTTATGGTCCTTGGTGGCAACTGCAGTAGGCAGTAGCTAGGATTCTATCGCTGCATGCCTACATGGAGGCAGCGATGAAAGCCTTGGAAATCTGCACTGTGCCGCGGTGACGCGTGACTGGAGAGGCAGAGAGCGAGGACACCGAGGCACGTGCTCACTCGGGCTGGAATCGAATCCCCGACATCGCTGCCCTTCTTCGACTGTGCAGAGGTAGGTCTATCATATGCGAAGCTCTCCGATATCTGTCAGATTTTGATCTGACGGTGTGGAGAGACCGATTGCTCTCTGTAGTCGGCGAAGCGATCTCGTTCCTCTCAGGCTTGGCAGCGGCCCACACACAATGTGACGCGTCAAGGCTGGCCGGTCGCCGTCGGCCCCCCGCCGCTCCGGCGCGCCGCCGTGTGTGCGCCTCAAAGTAACGGTTCTCTGTTGCGAAAATCCTATTGCCACTTTGGTCAAAGTTAAAAAATTCGAGTTGAAAAAAGTCGATCCGTGAGTTGCATTAATTAACGAATCGTGGTTTGGTTTGTTGCGACGTGGAGATTAGCTGAGCTTGGATCCGGATGTATTGATGAGCCTACTTTTTTGAGCCGAATTTATGTCCGAATTGCTACGGTGGCCCGGGGCTTTCTGGGCTGCAGATTCAGTGCTGGGCTGCCTGCTGTATTTGACATGTAAAAACAAAAATAATTGTTTAGGTCCGTGCTGAGGTCAGGACTAGCTTTTCTGGGGCCGAATTGGCGCTGGCAAAGCCCATCTTTAACAACCATGCCACCGGGCTTATTTTTTTTTCTCATTTTTGTCTATATCTTAGAGAATAGGTCTACTTACAGGGCGGATTCACGATTTCATCAGCCTATGGCTCAACAATACAAATTACATTAAAACATCAAAATTTTCTTAATTTTTAATTAAATTTTAAGAGGAATTAAGAAAACAAACTTAGGGCTTAAACCCTAATTATCCCGGGCTTGTCTCTGGCACTGTCTAGGCAACTATATATTTGGATAGGTCCATGATTGCATTCTATGTGGCATGGAGACTCACACAGGGATTCATATCATACGTCAGGCTTCTTTAGTCATCTTTAGTCAGATGATCTACGTTGTTACGCTGTAATCTGATGGTGAACATAACTATAAAGCATAGGCCGAGACAGGGCGGGGCAAGTTGCTTGCCAAAGTGGGATGGGGCGGAACGGAACGGGACGCTGGCCGAGATGGGTGGTGACAGGAACGGCTCAGAACAGGACGATAGCCGAAGGGCTGAGACCGTCAGACTGTAGTGGAATGTGGAATGGTATAGATCGTGACTGTGTCCTCTATCATATAGGAGCCTGACATCATAGTGATCTTAATCCAGACACAGGTCGCAGTGTCGCTGACACGGCATGGTTTGTACGCCAGTTTGGTGGCTCGACTACTATGCCAACCGCCGGTCGGTGTCCGGCCCGTGGGAGATGTTAATGGCGCGTGCGCGGGCGCTCCGGTCAGCTCCCCCATGTGCACGGCGCCGTCGCGGCGGGGCCGGCCTTAGCAACGGTGCACCTGACGCGCCCCGCATGCCTCGTACGAACCGGGCCGGCCGCGCTCTTATCCTAACTAAACCACACACCACCCGTCATGTGATCGGTCGTCGAATGATTGCTCGATCGACTGCGAAGCTGGGCTAGCTCTCGGAGCATTAGATTAGGAACAACGCAAACTGTGCTTAACGCTTGCTTTATATCTCTTCCGTCGCCACATCGCTGTGGTCGATCGATGGATCGATCTCTTGCCTTTTGGATATCAGCAAATTATTACTCGTACCACGCAGCTTTCTCTTGTTGTTTTTCTTTCTTCAGCTCGACCCGGTGGAGACTGGAGACCGACGAGTCGCCGGCCGGCGGCGGCCGGGTGACTTGCTGCATGCGCGGCGAATCCGCCGCGGCTGTTGTCCACCACGCACCACGGTAGCCGCAGTACGTTCCACGTTGCGCGCCCTGGGCGAACTTTCCGAGCGGCCTCGCGCGTGTAGGCGCCGAATCGATCACTGCAGCGCGAGGCGTCGCATCTACATCTAGCAATGCCACGCACTTGCTCGGTGCATGTGTCCGCTTTGCTTTCTATAGGTCGGTTCGCTTTCCGTGGACTCGGAGCAAAGAAAAGCAAATCATATCTCGGTTGATAATTAACCAAGGAGTAAGGGCCCTATTAGCATGATTCCTGATTATTTTGATTTTGATTTTTGATTTCTTAATTGTGTGATTTATCAACCGAGTAAGTAACTATATTGTATATTCTAATTCTTTTAATAGAGAATAATAGTCTGAAATAATCATTATAGGTTGTGTTATACATGTCACGATACGAATAGAAATAAACAAATAATACAAACAACAAATCATATTAATTATTGATCGATATTGTAGGATATACCAGTATACTTTAATCATGTATAGATATTTCTCTGAACTTAGTTTTCACGTAATTCTCTCTCACAGTAAAAAATAAGAATCTCTTCAATTTTAATATGAATTAATTTATTTTTACTATAGGGATTTTAGAGATTATATTTATGTTGGCGTAATATAGAAATACGCAACAGGTTTAAGTGTGTAGAATCTTAAAGGGTTCGAAGTGTTTAACGAGAGTTCGAACAATGCCCGAGGCATCCGAAGCGGATAATAGCCTTCAGACAAGGATTATATTGATTAATACTTTAAGTGTTCGATCCACCTACCCTGCAAGGGGAGGGTATTTATAGGCACGGTAACAACAGGGTAATACGAAGTTACCCCATACGTTCAACCGATTATTACAGCGTGAACAATTAATTTATATAGGGGTAGTTTAGTAACTCTCCGTGTGAACAGGGCAATGCGCATGTCTTGTCGGAGGGGACGGGGAGCCTGTGGTTTCGGCGTCACCTCCGAGCGATTTCAAGCTTCATAGCCCTATAGACGAAGGGGGGCTTCGGTATACTGGGAGGCTTCGAACCATCGGTCCACAAGGGACTCTGTGGCAACTCTAGCCGAAGCGTTGGCTTCATCTTCGAAGAAGGCTTCGTCATGCTGTTATTAAAGTCTTGTTAGGGTAAAAGTATTTTTCCCCCAACAGTAGCCCATCGCATGTAGCCCTTCGACCGAAGGGGTAAAATGTGCTTCGACGAATAATAACCTCGAACAGCTCCCTTCAAAGCCCTAAACTTCGGAGCCTGACCGTGAACCGGCCATAGACTGGGCATTAAATGGTCCACAAAACTTGATGGGACGCCCTCGAAACTCTAAACGATGTCGGATGCGGACAAGGAATCTAAAACGAACCGTCGTCCTGCTATACGTGCTCGGCCCTATTTTACTTTGGCCCCACCAATCATAGACCGCGGAAGACACCTGCGGGGAGGTAAAAAATGGCTTTGGGGCGTGCACTGAGCGCTTCTTACCGCCTATATAAACCCCTTCAGCCCCCAGGGCTCATTAGGCGCACAAGCATTCTGCTCTCGCCTTAACTCTTGCGCCCTCCTAAGTCCTCAGCCTTTAGCTTTCGAAGACCCTCCTTCGCTCCTTCATGAAGTAGTGCACCAGCTTCACAAAATGCTGAAAAAGTCTTAGTACCTAAGAGCCTTCCCACCGCTAGAGGGTCCACCTCAGCGTTGGCCCAAGTGATGGTCGCAGTGGCCGTAGCTTCGAAGACGGCATCGAAGCACTACGGGCCGCACGACCTCCGATGGATAAATTCGAACAAACCTTAGAGTTAAAAAAGACGAAGTCAACTCCGGAGTCCACCAATGACGCCTGCGCAGGGAAGGTCCTTCGGTCGATCAACCTCCGAGTCTTGAAGCTCGAGGTGGTCCCCGCTCCGAGGGACGACGAGGCCGTAGTCTTCGAAGCCTTCTTCGAGGCAGGGCTCGGGATCTCGACGACGAGGCTGCTAGACGAGGTACTTTAAATGTATAACCTCCAGCTCCCTCAGTTATCTACGAATGCCATGGCCTGCCTCGCCATCTTCGAGGGGGCCATGAGGGTAGAGGGGTGCGAGAGTCACGCAGATATTTTGGCGGCCCTACACGACACGAGCTGCCAGCCGAAGAGGAGGGCTTATGAGGACGGAGTCACTAGAGTCCTGGCGTTTGGGAGTGTTAACTTTCAGCTCCATCAGGAGTTCAACAACTCCTTCCCGGCTAGGGCCTCGAACGATAGATGGTACTCAAGGTGGGACCAGAGCTGATTTTATATCTCCATCGGAGCGGACTATCCCCTTCACAGTACCAATACCCATATTTAATACCGTCGCCAAGCTCAAGTGGCGATTGACATGACTATCATCCAATCCAGGGTTTAGCTCCTGCACATGGTGACCCAAAGGAAGAGCATGAGGGATCTCACCGAGGAGTTCATCACCCTCCAAATCAGCCCCCTCATGCTTAGGTGGCCAAAGGGCCTATTTAGGGACTCCGCGCCTGGCGAGTCGAAGGAAATACCTTCAGAAATTATCAGTGAGGCTGCGAAGCCCTGCACTTTTGTACTTCGAGCACTTTGTTCATGATCCTCACAACATTGCTTTTTGAACTACAGCTAAGCGGGTCGAGCTAACGCCGAAGGAGGCGGTCAAGGCGATGGAGCATGTCATGGGGCTTCCGACCATGAATGAGAAAAACAGGTGCCTCGTTCTTGTTGGGTCATGGGAGAGGTACAATCGAGTATGGTTCTAGTGATCCCCCGGAGCTCTCGAAACCTGCACCCTCCGATGGGGGTTCTAAGAGGAAGATGCCAGATAATGACGAAGAGCAGCCAGCTCCGTCGCCTCAGCACCAACGGGACCCAACAGGCTCCGAGGAGCTAGCCGGATCACTCCTACCGGCCTCGACTGCCAGAGCTTCAGATGCGAGGACACCGCCGCCTCTAAGTCTAGCGCCCGAAGTGGTGATCGAAGAGGTCTCCTTAGGCGCGAACCAAGGTTTAGAGCCAGTGGCTCCGTCATTCCCCTCGGAGTTAGACTGGGAGGACCTCTTCATCTCTTCAGACTACCCGAACCTCTCCCCTGCTATAAGGGAGGTCGCAGGTACTTGGTGGCACTGAACGCTTCGTTGCCCAATTCTTTAGCCTGTTCTGACTTAACTTTCTGCAGAGCCTGCCGCCAACGACGATGCGGACCAAGGCATCGTTCAAGACGAAGCCAACGAGGTGGCCGAAGAGGCGGAGAGGTCTGGCAGCGACAGCGAAGGAGACAACGGGGAGTCCAGTGAGGACTCCTCGGACAATGACGAGGAGGAGGAGGGAGCCAGAGATGACGCTGCTCGCACAGTCCCTCCGATCAAAGGGACCGAGGTCGTCGCTCGAAGCCTAGCACCGGAGGAGGCAACGAGTAGGGTCCCTCTATTGAGGCCCTTCATCTCGCCTAGGGCACCAGTGGGTAATATGGTGTCCTAATTCCTTCGAGGCAGTGAGGGCCTCGCTAGTTATGACTTGGTGGCGGAGATGGCCCTCTGTCGCCACGGGGACCTCATGGCGGCTGCTGAAGAGGCCCTGCTTCAGGTAACTGGAGTCTAGGCGTGGTTTGCTACCCCCTTGTAGTTTTTTACTTTTAATAATTTTCTTCTTTTGCAGGCCTTCGCTCCGCTTCACAGAGCTGCCCTCGCCATCAACCGCCAGGACGAGCTCGTCGGACGGGACATCAAGAACCTCCGCTAGCAAGTCTCGGAGACCTCCCAGTGGCATCGACAAGTTAAAGCACCGCCAAGGCGCTGAGGGACGAAGCTTGGCAAGAGCGCGAGGCCAGAGCAGCGGTAGCTACGGTGGTAGAAGAGCTCCGGAAAGCCAACAAGTCCTTGGAGGCCAAAGTTAAGAGGCTTCGTGCCGCCAACCAGGTTTTGGAGGCCGAGCGGACCGAAGCCACCCGGGAAGCGGACGTGACCATCGCCACACTTAGTGGCGTCCTGACGTGCTTGGGGACTGAGTGTCGGACACCGGACTTCGACACCAGCGACCTAGTCCGGCACCGTCTTGGGTTCCTGCAGGCCGCCGCCCGCATCACAAAGGACACCCTGGTAGGCTTCACTTGAACGACGGGAAGGGTGGCCAGACAAGGGGTACTCCAGCTACTTAATGAAGTCGGCTGCTAATGCGACGGTGACCTCCATCGAGAAGGTAGACTTCATGATCCCCGACTGACCTCGCCTGCTCCATAGGTAGTCGAGGCCTGGCCCCCGCTTCACGAGCCCTAGAAGGTCCAAGCGAGAGAAGCGGCCCTCGAGCTTCAACAGGCCACCTATCGCCCGCGCGTGGGACAACACACTCCACCAGTTGGCCCGAACCTCCTTCCTCCGAAGGTGAAGACTTTAGGCTTCCCTGTAATATTTAAGCATAGCACTTCAATGTAATTTTTCAACAAGTTATTAATGAAATGCGGGGGTGTTTTGAACTTGCTCAGGATCAAGCTGTGAACGTCGATATCGATGTCGAGGTACTCGAAGCCTCAAAGGCACTTTGCCATTAATGGGTAGTTTACGAAGTAGCTAGGTCCGAAGGCCACCCACGATTTAAAATACTGTGGGGCCCTACCGGCGTGGTATTAACCGAAGTTGCTCGTGAACTATTGACCCCAGTGAAGACGGAGCCCGTTCGTAGCTCATCATCCTCTCCCGACTTGGCTAGATTTGATGAAGTCATCCCCAAAGACGAAGGAGCTCAACCTTTGAGAGCGCCAGATACGAGTAATGATGATGTGCTCAATTTTGTCCTTCGATTCGAAGCCACCCATGACTCGAATGTGGGCCGACCTCCAAGAGGAGCGAAGGACCCAGTGAGCGGCGAAGCGGGGGCGTTCACGCAGCGACGAAGGCTCCTCGAGCCGAGGGGGCCCTCGTACAAAAAAGAGCAAGAAGAAGCGAGGGTCTATATTTTCAGCGACGCTTGCTCGCTAGTTGTTAGGTTTTGATAGTGTCTTTTCATAATATTTATAATCGAAGTGCTCTTGTTATGCTTTGTATTTGTAATTCAAATTGGTCATGAATAAAAGTTGGTTTTAACACGTTGTATTTACTCGAAGTGTAACCCAACCTTTTATGTGTTGACTTATGCCGAAGCGCACTTCGAACGTATCCACGGTGCTTGGTGACTCTTTGCTCGTGGTGGGTATGAGCTTCGGTGAATGCACAACGCGGGCAATGTTAATGCGACGCAGATTTGCTTCGTGCATGTTTAGTCAAATATTTGATCGATTTGGACCTTTTTTATGCTTCGAGCTTTAACTCGGAATCCTTCGATTTTTACCGCTCCAGGTCCGGGGGCACTTTGCAACGGTAATGGTAGAGCAGATTGCATCGAATTTCTTAGGGTCCAAAATGGAGCTCGAAGTCAGTGCCGTTAGCTCTCTGGCTTCGGGTGACCCTCGAGCAGTGGGCTTCGGGCTTCACAACAGAGTATGGTGCACTCTTATGCATGTTAGACTTTATTTGTCTCGCGCTGAGCCTGGGCTTCGAGTAGCGGAAAAATGGGTACGCATACAACTTAACACTTGAAGCCTTATTATCATCACGATGCGTCCATCGCTACGACACTATGCTCGAGGGCAGGTTGAATGTGAACCTTGTCCCCGGGGGGATATGTATTACCCTTGTGTGAAAATTACCCTCATGGAGCTTTATTCGAAGGATGCTCTGCAGCTCCGTCTGAGTAGAAAACTAAGCATAGTATCGACGGAGGTGCTCTGCGTGCTAGGTGTGTTTTAATTCTTCTCTTTCGAGAGTGGACAGTCTAAACGAGCCTAGCCGGTTAGAGCAAAGTATAATGTATGGGCCTTCCTATTTATTGCTAATTTTGTCGGGTGTTAGGACACTTCAGAGTACTAGATGCCCGGGCTGTAAGACATTGGGCTTCACCTTGGGGTTGTACCATGACTTCGTCTGATCTTGGTACTTCGTTATGTTGGCTACAGCTCGAATCCTTGTTTCTTTGGTGAGATCAAGCGAAGCCCTTCGTTCACTGTTATCTTCTGGAAGCAATATCCGCAGCGAGCCCCCCTTCAGCTCTGTAGGGGTCGTTGCCTCGTTGCCGAATAGTAGTCAAAATGGAGTGAAGCCTGTGGACCGTGTTTGGGTGGTTCGAATAGACCATAAATTTTTGGCAATTCCTCGACCCATAGCCCCTTAGCGAGGCCCACGATCCGGCGGTTGAGGCCTGACAAAATATTACCGTTAGCCCTTTTAACTGCTCCATTGGATTACGGATGCCTAAGCACGGTGAAGCACAATTCGATGCTGAGGCGTTTGTAGAATTCTTTAAAAGGCTCCGCATCAAACTAAGTTTCGTTGTCGATTGTGAGCTGCATGGGTACTCCGAATCTGTAAATTATATTCTGCCATAAGAACTTCTGGATATTCTTTGAGGTTATTGCAGTCAGGGGTTCGGCCTCGACCACTTCGAGAAGTACTTAACTGTACCACTGTGAACTTTAAGTTCCCTTTTGCTTGCGGAAATGCTTCGATCAAATCCATGCCCTACCGGATAAGGGGCCACACCGGAGCGATGACCTGCAACGGAGTGGGTGGACGATGACTCCACCTACCAATCCACTGGCAGCCTTAACACGTGTGAACCAGGGCCTTGGTATCAGTCATTATAGTGGGCTAATAGAGGCCCTGTCGGAGTG
>ASSH01053153.1:0-10792 GCA_000418225.1 Zizania latifolia
TGCATCGCCTCCAACATTCGGCATGGCAATGTTACATGCCCTATCTGCCGTGCACAGTGGTCTCAGCTGCCACATGACTTGAAGGTGCCACCATTGCTGCAAAACCAGTCGGATCCAATCCTTCGCATCCTTGATGACAACATTGCGACATCTCGTGTCAACCGAAGGTCATCCATCCGTGCTGCCCGATACAATGACGATGATCCAGTTGAGCCTTACACCTTGACTGAGCATGTGGATCCATGCCTTCACTTTGCTCTTATCCCATCTCCAGTGGCAGCTCACCATCATGTCCTTGGACATTACCCTTGTGGTCATGTAATGCCACTTCAGCAGCACTGCCAATACAGCAGCTCATCCATGCTCTCACCACCACAGATTGCTTCACCAAGTGGGCACAGGCGTGCTTACCTCTCTGTCAGTCTCGCTCCACAGCCAGCCATGGACCTAGTTCTGGTTGCCAGCCCCAATGGGCCACATCTCAGGCTCTTGAAGCAGGCCATGGCACTTGCTGTCTTTTCCATGCGTGCAATTGACCGGTTAGCCATTGTCACAAACGCCACCACTGCAACCCGTGCCTTTCCCTTGCGTCGGATGTCATCCCATGGAAAACGAATGGCATTGCAGGTCATTGAACACCTCTGCTGTGTTGGTGGTACTGATCCTGCAGGAGCTTTGCAGAAGGGCCTGAAGATACTAGAGGATCGAGCACACCAGAACCCAAGCAATTGCATTCTTCACTTGTCGGACCATCCGATCCGCAACTATTTTGGGGTAGACATGAACCGTTCCAACGTCCCGGTTCACCAGTTCCATGTTGGGCTTGGCTTTGGTGTGCAGAATGGATTTGTGATGCATGAGTTTGAGGAACTCTTGGCACGATTGCTTGGCGGTGTCATAGGTGACACCCAGCTGAGAATAGGGGAACATGGTGGAGTGGTAAGACTAGGAGAGCTGAGGGGTGGAGAAGAGAGAAGGATCCCACTTGACCTAGTGTCAGACTTTGGCTTCATACTGGTTGGCTATAGCTATTTGGAGGGTGGAAGAGAGGAACAGTTCAGGACAGGTGAAGTCGCTGTCGGGTTCGAAGAGAAAGGCGACAACCGGTACGGCGGGGTCAGAGATGCTGGGCTGAGTATCGGTGGTGGTGAGAGGAGGAGCAGCTGCTGCGCCGAGAGATGGGACTACCTTGATCCATTCATGGCGCGGCGATGGGCAAAGCATTTCAATGTGTATAGGGCCTGAGTAAAGAGGGGGCTTGATGTGATCAGAATATCAGATCAGCTCAACAAGCCTGGTTTACCAGTTTGACAACATATGATTCTTGTTGGTTCTTTTTTTTTTAACATTCCTGCAAGCATCTCAGGGAAGTGTTTGCTTTTGGCTGTTGTTGTGGATGTGGATCCATGTAACATGTCTGTCTTCCATCATGTGTGTGCACTGTGCATAAGGCTTTCTGATTCTCTGAATCTGTATGTGTGAATCGGAATGTGAACAAAGCTCAGCAAAAGAATGGAAGATGGTTGCATTGGAGTGATCCTTTCAAGTCTGTAACCATAAGTTTTATCGTCTGGAGGTTTCACAGTGCCCACCCTTACTCAAAAGTCAGTTAATTTTACTAGGAAAAAGTCTATTTTACCTTCAAAGTATTATCTGTCTACTTTACCTTTAAAGTATTACCCTGTAGACGAATGTCACCTCTAACTAAAAAATCAGGCTCTTAACTCTTCGAACTATTCTAAACCGAAGAAAATACCCTTAGAACGATTTTAGACAGCGGTTTTGCCAACGTAGCTATCCATGTTAGCACAAGGATGCTAAACTGGCTTGGTACATATGGCTGATAGGTGGGACCCCTAAAATCTGATATGGATGCTCCTCTCTCCTCCTCCTTCCTCCTTCCTCCTCCCCTCCTATCTACCGGCCGACCCCTCTCCCTGCGCCTGTGCTGTCGTGGCTGAACCCTCGCGCCTGCGTCGAGGCCAAGCCCGTGCGACGCCTCCTCTCCTCCTGCCTGCCGGCCGACCCCTCTCCCCACTCCTGCGCCACGGACAAGCCCGCGTGGCCCCGCCGCGGCTGAGCCCCCTGCCTCGCCCTGCGGTTTCGACCAGGAGAAAAAAGGAAGCCAGTAAGGAAAAAAAGAAGGAAAGAAGAAAAAGAAGATAAGGAAAAGAAAGAAAAGAAAAAAAATGATAGAGAAAAAGTTTTCCGTGTCACTGACAAGTGGGTTTAATTGTTCAGATGCCAGCGCGTAGTCACGTGAATAGCCAACTCAGTAAAAACCGCCAGCGTGAACTACCACGTTAGCAAAACCACCAGCGTATAATACTACATCAACAAAACCACCATAGTAAACCTTAAGGATTATTTGTCCGGTATAGATTAGTTCAGCGGGTTAAAAATCTGATTTTTTTAGTTAGAGATAATATTCATCTACAGGATAATACTCCGAGATACAGATAAAGTAGACTTTTTCCATTTTACTATAGAAAAATATTGATTAATTTGACCAGTCATTTGAGTCGAGTAAATCAACCATTCAACATTATTGTTTTCGATTTAAAAGAAGGTAAGGTCGTGTAACCTTGGAACCATAATAACTTGGGTTATAATACATTGTGTTTTCTGTAACTTCAGCCACAAAACACAGGGTTTTCTAAAATTTACTCAAACAAATATGTATATCTGGAGTCGCACAAGGTGCAATACAACAACATTATTCAGTTTAAGCGACCAGGAGATTGATCAAATTGAAGTTACATTAGAAGGCCAAACTTGTATCCAAGTGTGCTGGTCAAATTCAGAAGTCAATCTACATTGAAAGCTTGGTGATGGCAATCTGCTCGGCATCAATTATGTGTTTTCAAAGCCAAATATTCGGAAAACACCTGCAAAAAACAATAACCGGTGAGAGTTAACTAATTGAAGTTATTTTATAATCAGTACCGATTTCAATTTTCGTTTCACTTTCCCTCCTTGTGGGACTAAATAATTCACTCTGAAGTGCATCTGAAGTGAATGAATTCACTCTGTGGTAGCAAGTCAAGCAAGACATTTCTACCATTTTGCCAAACTAAAATGAAGTGTGTGGCAGAAACCATACCATCATCAGCCTGGTACTTGTTCTTGTCATCTCCTGCATAAGCCAGGAGGTTGTACTTGGGGTTCCACTCAACACTATTCATAGCTGCCTTACATGGAATCTGATGAATCGATCGTCCTGTTTGAACATTGGCCTGATGGAAGGATAGAAATGTAAAAAAGAATACTATTTTGGGAACAACCAACTTAGATCATATTAGAATTACATTATGTTGTAACCACTCACAATGTCAATGAAGGGATCTTCACTAGCATATGCAATAAATTCTCCAGTATGATTGAAGCTGACTGTTCTTACAGGCCATCTAAAAAACAAAAAGAAAAGATGAGGAGAATTCGTACATATTTCTAAGCATCTTGGAACTGAAGGAGGGTTGCATCTCTCTTTCATGAAGCAATGAACAATTAATCTAATTTATCCCCAATATTCATCATCATAGTCTAAGGTTCTCCTCTCATCCCTAGCAGCCGATACCACCTGGCTATCCTCCTAACGGTGTTTATTCCATCATGAATTTGGTACATGACACATACTTAAATTGGAAAACTCAACTCAATTCAAACTCAAAACTAGGGGTGAAAATTGGCAGCTAAGGTTGTTTCAAATATAAACATTAGAATCAACTGCTATGATACCATCCTACAAAGTAAAAATCAAACATTGGAAGAAATCATACTCAAGTTTGGTAAATGTTCTAATGCACAGCAGCTCTTTGACATCCCAAAGACTGACAAGCGAATCTGCACTTCCAACAGCAAAATACCTGGCATCAAGACATTCTGTAAGTACCCTTATCAAAATCATTTTAAGCTCCATTAATATTTGGGACTAAAAGAAACAAAATGTCTGTATGATAAACGAGTACAATACTTTGGCATAATTATATTAATGCATGACACTTATTTGTATATCCCTGTGAACAGGAACATAGTATTGCCAATTCCTCTCCCTTGCACCCCATTTATGTTGCATGCGTCACTCGCTCAATGTTGTCATGCCTCTCCTATGAAATTGATACATACAACTGACTGGAAGTGGCAAAATAGAACCATGTCGACAACACGTTTCCGTTTTTTGAAGGTTCTGATAACAATAGAGATTAGAAGTCTCTAAAACTCTAGTACGTTTGTTTTCTCGCTTCCATGTGCCCCACATCCTTCTCAGGAAGGAGAAAATATGAGGCCAATATGGAAAAACATCATTGGTAACTAACTCTCTGGAAATAATTCCCTGTACAAAATTTAGGTATCCATTGCAATGCATGGGCATATTACTAGTCCTCTATATTGTACTAGCCAGAATATATAATTATATATGTAACACCATTCATGCCTATGCTCTATATTACCCTGAAATAAAAAAATCACTAAGTACGGAAAAAAATGCTGGCATCAGTGTAAAGCATTTAGAGTTCAATGTTAAGTCAAACAGCACACTGGACAACCCAATGACTATAGCTCAAGTCCAAGGGATAATATAGTTACAGTGAAATTTCATGTGGTTAACATGCGAAGTGGACATTGAACAAAATGAACGAAGACACTAAAATAATAACAATAATTATCACCTATCAAGGGGATCCATTCCAATGCAATAGCAGCCTGCTGTATGAGCATTCAATTTGCACACTGCATGAACGGTAGTATGAAGGGAAGGATCACCAACCACCTCAACATTTCCTACATAAACAACAAACTGTGTGGTTATGCTGACATCAACTGAACTTAAAAATTAAAATAACAACTAGGTTCATTGTTTCTTTTTAAAACTAAAACTAATATAACATGCCAATTCAGAGTTAAGATAAGCATCTTAGTATCTTACCAAGTCCAGTAGTGATGAAGAATAAATCCCCAGTTTTGTTCCATGCAATCTCATTGATCTGAGGAACAACAAATAAATAATTTACTTCAGAAATGTTAAATGATATTAAGCTAGAATATGCTTACTGTGAAAAACAACAAAAAAGAGAAGTATCTATACTCCTTTAAAAAGGAGATAACAGTGGACCAATTGCTCCCTGATTCTTTTTAACATTACACAATAGACCTTTCATATGTTTTTTCTTTTTCTTTTTGGCCTTCTGAAATCCCAATATAACACAGAAAAATCCAACCATCCAAGATGGCAAAAAGGAGCACTTTGTAACCAAGAAAAGTGAAGGAAATGTTCGTGCAAAACAACCACATATGTTTGTTTTGAACAATATTAGGACCCATATGATTCATTTTTATCTGCTGCAAGTGTACATGAATTTAGCTAGTTGAAAATAGATAGTTTAGAAAAGTGCAACATCAGTAATGCAGTAAATGAAATTAAATTAGATTCAACAGTTATGTAATTCATACACAGTAATAATTCAAATATTAGCAGGCAATTTTCTGGTACCGGACAAGCACAGATGCTCATGCTGCTCACTCTATTTCTTCTCAAAAGGTATATGTGCATGTTCATTCAAAACAGTGGAAATTCCAAAAAGAAAGAAAACAAATGCTACATAATATTTCAAACATTCAAACCTTAACTTGGAATGTACCTCATAATTAAACTTATATTTGTGAAGGGCTTTTAGCTTCCGAACATCCACTATTGCCAACTCATCCTCCTACAAGTCATAGCAACTGCTGTTAGAACACTTGTATGATTTTATAAAACTAGAACTCATAAAGTATACACATATGGTGTACACGGGACCTTTTAACTAAACTTTATAAAATAGGTTTACAACAATTATTACAAAATTTACACATCACTGCCCATGCTCAAGAACACTTTAACTTTGCATAGCCAAAGAAGTCAAGAATTTCATCTATATGAAGACTAATATGCATTATATGTATACCTTCAGATGTCAGTACTGAACTAATGCCATGTTGATAGTTATACAGAGTTACAGACTAAAGATGCATAACATTTTCCTGAGAACACCCTTATGATGATACACTACATATTTATATTTATTATGTAATTTGATTACTTGGATAGTAATTAAGTAACAAAAGATCAAAATTTCTAGCAAAATCACAAAAGGTATAAACTGAAAACTTACAGACAGGCAGAGGAATACAGAACTAATGCATCAGACCAAGAATCGGGGTTAAAAGTTTAAAAAATACAAAGAAAATGTTGTGCCAATAGTTACACACCCAACCAGAAATGAACAGATAGCAATAAATTCTTCAAGAGGGAGGGGCAAACAGGGGGATAATAAAACAAGCGAAAGTGGATTTGCCACCACCAAACTTGCTGGTGGATGGGGTATCTGAGGCAGGATTCCAGCAATGACCCTCTCCACCTGAGCCTCAAATGAATAGATTAGATTGGTTTCCACAATAGTAGGGATTAATTCCTTTTATGTTAAACTAGTCCTCCCTATATATAAAGGGATCACATGTACTCTATTATCGAGTAATTAATGAATCTCTAAAGTTAGTCCTAAACCTCAAAGCCTCTCTTAGCTTGACATGAAGAAGCCCTGTTGAAGCTATTAGAGGGCGAGTACCCTATCCCCTGGTCTCGGACCCTTACCCTAGTGAGCGCATAACTCAGCATCAATCAAATATATTTCAGATTGTTATGATGTATCTCTTTAGAAAAATTTTTATAAATTCATTGCAAGCTGTTTTTAGAAAAAAATCTGTAAACTCATTCCAAATCTGTTGTAATCCTATTCTGTCATTGTATATGCACATCAAATGCAGTTCCTTAGCCATAAATCTATACCGTTCTTGAAGGTAACAGGGATAACAGCCTAGGCAATATAAACCTTGTTTCCAACAGCTAAGTAAGTACCACCATGTTTATATGCGATGTTGATGTTTTCTCCATTAAGTTCAATGACTTGACATTTTCCACCTGGAAAAATCACATAAGCTAATTTGAGAAAAAGCAAACCACATAAATAAAACAATATTAACAGCTAAACCATTAAAATCATATAAAAAGAAACTCAAAAGTTCAATGTATTATCCTAAGGAAAAAGCAACTACCACAGAAGTTCTTGTCTGGTAGCACCAAATTCATTGTAAATGGAACATAGGGATTGAATAAAGTCACAAAATATATTCACCAATTTCAGAGAGCGAAGCTAAGAATGCTGAACACAACTGGGTACCTTACTGCATTAACCTTCAAAGATAAAACGAACTACTTACTCCGTGCATCCCAGAGGCGAACCGACTTATCAGCAGCTGCCGTAGCAACTGTATCAGGATGCTTTGGATCCCAGCAGAGCTGATCTACAGAGTCTGTGTGGCCTTTCAATTCAATATCTTTAACCTTGGACTGTGCATGATAAAATCCTCATCAGTACAGTAGTGATTTGGAATTTCCAAAGAAATCAAAACCACCACCCATAGTTTTCCTCCACCTACTGTCCTAAGAAAAGCCTTAATGTTCTCATTCCAATTTACTTTAGCTAAAAACCATTCACAACAATTTTACACATAATAAACAAAACTATGCATTCAGTTACAACAAATAACTTGGCTGAAACATATGTATGAGACACGAACTTTGGTATGCTTAAGTGTCATTACTGTCTGTGTTTCTACAAATTATAAAACAGGAGATATTTCCAATTAATCACTTTGCTTATCTTTCAAATTTATATAATTATTCATCATAAAAACAGGGAGACATTATCTTGAGTGAATGACAACAAAAACGTGTTAACCAATTCAATAACAAGGAAAGCTATTTTGTCTGCAATCAGAAATAAGGAGAGAATGTTACGTGGCCATGGGGATCAATACTCCAGACACGTGCAGTATGATCAATAGAACCTGAAGCAAGCTTTGTGCCTAAGCAGTTCCATGCTACAGAGTGCACCTAAGAATAAAACAAAACATCATAATTAATAAAAGTAAAGACTGGTTTGTACTCCGTTCCAAAATATAAACACTCCTAGCATTTGAAATTTGTACTAAAATATAAGCATTTCTAGAATAGTACTTGTCCCATCAACCACCCCTCATTAAATTTTCTTCCCGTCTTACACCCAACCACCCAACCATCCCTCATGTAGAGGGGTACCATAGCGGCATAGCCTTTTCTCCTCAACCTTAATTTCTTCTAAACAACCTAGAAATGCTATATTTTAGAATGGATGGAGTATGTCGGAAAAACGCAGAAGAATACAAAAGGCCACAAAACCAGTTAAATGCTGCATCTCTATGTATTAGATTAGAAGGATTATTTAGAAACACAAGCCACAGGATGCAAGGAAGTAACTGAGAAACCTCGTTGTACCAGGGTTCCTTCTGCAAGAAAGAATTTTTTTCACTCTTTCGTCTTTCCCGCAGAACAACTTTACAAAGCCAGATAAAAGTCTCTTTCCTATCACGGTGACACCATTACACCAATTTCCTCCAAAAAAATGGTAGTAACTATGACCGGGAATCATTTTTCAGAATGCCCTGATATTCACCCGCTCCTGACTCGAAAATAACAGAAGCTTCTCTCTCTCTCTCTCTCTCTCTCACACACACACACACACAGCATTGCTTGGCCGTAGAGCAAAAGAATCAACATCGGCATGAACCGGAATGCGAGGAACCACGATTCCTGTTCTAGAATAATCAAAACCGAGTGACCCAAAGATTGAAACTTTCGTGCATTTTCCCCTCGTTCTGCTTGTAACGTTCGGGATCCAAGAATTGGAATTGGGTTTAGGGGCTCACGGAAACTTCCCGCGTGTATTCTTTTCAGGATTGGTCAGGAGGGACGGAGAAGTTACCTTCTTCTTGTGGCCGTAGTACTCCCTCGACACCAGGTTCTTCAAGTTCATCCCCAGCGCCGAGCTTCCGCCGCCGCGCTTTCTGTCGTCTTCTCTCCCCTCCATTGTTTGTTCCTTCGGCTCGACTGAGGCACCGCTGGTTGTCTTGCTGGACACCGGACGGCCGACCCGGCCCACGAGGCACAGACGGCGACGAACAGCGGCGGGGCGTGGGCCGCGGGAGCGGAGAGCGGCCCACGCGAGATTGGAGGATAGCCGGCACCCGGCGCCGGGTGGGGGAAGGCTTGTGAATTTTTTTAATAATTTTTTTTATTTAAAATAGGTGGAGTTTCAAAAATTTACAAAAATCCTACCGACCGATGGTTCGGTGACAGGATCCATTTCGCTAAACTAATGTCAAATGGGACCAAAATTTGATCAATTAGATTCCTATGGACTTTTATGTCATAACTATCACCCGTGATAGATAATAGGTTATAAATAAGAATTGATATAGGGATGAGTCAAATATTATCGTTCATCACAAATATACATGGCCAAATGGGTCATGATAAAATAGGCTGGCTCGGACACACATGTACTATTCACGGCTCGAGCATGGCCTGGCCCGATTGTTTATGGGTCGTGCTAGCACGATCCGTTTGGTCAGGCCGTGTCTGGGCCAAGACTTTGGCACGTCGAGCCGGCACAGCACAGGCCATTGACTGTAGCAGACCCAGTAGATCTGTATATTTCCCACCTACACGAGCTCTGAAAAATCCCATTCCCGCTCAGCCCCGAGCGTCACGTGTGCTGCACACAAAATAGCAGTGTTGTGTTAAATGTTAGCCACGTACGTGCCCTTGAGTGACTAAGGCTCCGTTTGGTTACAAGGACTAAACCTTAGTCCCTGTCATATCGGATGTTTAGATACTATTTTGGAGTATTAAATATAGACTATTTACAAAACCCATTCATAATCGGTGGATTATTCATGAGACGAATTTAATGAGCCTAATAACGCAATAATTTGATAATGCGATGCTACAGTAAACATTTGCTAATCATAGATTAATTAGGCTTAATAGATTCATCTCGTGAATAATCCTCTGATTCTACAATTATTTTTATAATTAGTTCATATTTAGTCTTTCAAATTGATGTCCAAACATCTGATGTGACACGAACGAAACTTTAGTCGTTGAACCAAGCGCTCTCTAGAACTACGGCAGGTCCCACAACGTTTGACTATTTGGCCTCCTACCCGTTGGAGACAACCTGTTACTGTTGCCAGCATTACTGTTGCCTTGGGCCTCGTGCCTTGCGCCCGTCCCGTTGATAAGAACAATTTGAAACAACAGAAAAATTTAAGAAAAATCAGAATTTTTTTTCTATTTTCCCGATCGACGGGCCAGCGCCAGCTCGATGGGCCACTAACGGGCCGTGACAACTTGGTCCGACATGGAAGGCCTTTGGGCCGTACCTAGGCCAGAGACATGGCACGTGAGGCGGCACGGCACGGCACGCCCCACCAGACCAGTCATGCCTATCGGGCCATGCCTAGTCGTGTCTCGAGCCGGGCTAGCACAGGAGACCCGTTTGGCCACGTATAATCACAGATGACCTATCATCTATGATAGATGCTACTCATTCTCATCAAACTTCTATAATCTTAATTTAAATGGTTATTTTTTAAACTATCTGAGGTATTATTATTTCTGACGGCTCGCTAGTATCTATCACAAATTCACAGGTGATAAGGTCGTGACGAGCATTTATGGTGTAGTGTTCTTTATTATAGAATCAGACAAAAATATTCGATCATAAAGAATCGTGCCATCCGAGACATATTAGCTAATAAAACAAATATCACACCTAACTCACCACACAAATCACTAGCTGTGCAAGATCATTACCACTTTTCAGTTTCTTAGTTTTTAGTTTTGTTTCCTACCTGAGGCCTAAAACGTTAA
>ASSH01053154.1:0-10751 GCA_000418225.1 Zizania latifolia
TTGGTAGGTATGAGCATCGTCTTATCGATGACATGGTTGCCTATGCACTTAAGAGTGGAGGAGGCTATGTGTGGGCTTGCAAGAATTACGATGGAGATGCGCAGAGTGATTTTTTGGCTCAAGGTCTCAATATGATGACTTCTGAATCCATGCATAACATGTGCAAAAATATTATCTGTCCCCCTTCTTTTGATCAATAATGCTGAAGCAACTGACAAATAATTTGTTCCATCTATATATGTGCAGGTTTTGGCTCGTTGGGTTTGATGGCATCAGTATTGGTATGTACACAAATTATACTTTATTGTTTATTTTCATGACTAAATATTGGAACATGGTTAATTTGAACATATCTCTGCTTTTCATAATTCTTAACATGACACTAATTTGTTCAATATGTAGGTGTGCCTTGATGGAAAGACAATTGAAGCTGAAGCTACCCATGGCACAGTTACCCGTCATTTTCGTGTTCACTAGAAAGGAGGTGAAACAAGCACAAACAGCATTGCTTCAATCTTTGCTTGGACAAGAGAACTTGCACACAGGTACAAGTCATACCAACCTTATGTCTACCACTTAGAATTATTTGATAGAAATTTTTATCTTTGGTTGGCTTTATTGGGTAATTTCATTGACCTGTTGTTTCACCTAATAGTGAATTAGCATCATCGAATTGTTTGCCAAAATAGCAAATTATCACAAATTATTCTTCTACACCTGGGGTTGGCTCTCTGAGTTGGATGATTAAGTCGTGACAAATGCACTGTTTGTGCACTGCAGGACAAAGATAGACGACAATGCTAGACTACTTGACTTTGCATTGAAACTTGAAGCTGCCTGCGTTGGAACTGTAGAGTCTAGGAAGATGAGGTATATGGTGATGTTACTTAATAAGGTATCATATTGAAACATTTAGGTTTGTAAAGGAAGCGAAATTGAGAACATATTTTTTATTTGCAGCTTGTCATTTCTTCAGTTTCGTCCATCATAATGATTCTTTATAGTTCATAGTGATGATACACTACAAACTTCACTAATCAATCTAGATATCAAACAACTCTTGATATAAAGCTAGACATGGTAAATCTCAACTCTTGTAATTAATCGAAACACAAGACAATAAATGACTAGTCTTTTAACAATATGTGTGCTTTTATGCTTTGTTGATTCTTTCATGTTTCATTTATAATATGTTTCTTATTATTTGCTTCAAGTTTAACATATTTATTGTCTTTTAATTTATACCGTAGTGTTAGCTCGGACACACTACTAGTGTCGGATATTAGCAAACGAGGTACAATTGTTTTTTATTAAAGGAAGATGGAGTGCGGCACCAATGTAGTGTCCCATACTTCCACTTCCATGGATTATCGATAGCATGCATAGGATGGCATAGCATTCAAGCAACCGTTTGTCCAGCTGTTTGGTTCGAAGTCAAGGGAACGGAAATAAAATTTGTGGGGTGGGCTCTAAAGTTATTTATTTGTTTGGATTGATATTATGTGAAGAAATGAGATAATTTGATGGTAAAGAGCGTATGAAATAAATTTCTTGAAGATTTCAAAATTCTTCAAAACATCGTCTAGATTGACATCATACGGAGGATTAAGATAATCCAATAGTAGAGGATCAATACCCTCACATGAAGACTTTAAAACTCACCCCACACAATTTATTATATTAGTTAGGGTGAGTTTAATTTTTTATTTATAAAGGTTTAAATAATTTATCCTCCTAAACATCTGATTACAGTATTATATTCATTATAGTTAAATTTATAAAACAAGATATTAGATAATTATACTTCAATGAAAAATATTTAAAAAGTTATAAACACCACAAAATTGGTATATCTTATCTATCCAATCAAACATAGGATTATTTCATCTTAAATCCATAAATAGCAAAATATATATTTAATATTTTTATGTATCATGATTTAAACCAGCTTTGAACATTTATCGATGATATGTCCACTATTATCTATCCGTGATTCTGCAACATATTTTTGATATCCGGCTAGCTTCAAGTCAACTGCTGCTTCCATCGATCACCTGAACAACCTGCAGACCCGATCCAGGTTATCCACAGTCTGTCTCCCTGTTCATCCAGTCAATATGATTATCCTGCTCTTAATCGCGCCAAAAAGGATAATGCATTTACTAATCATGAGCACAGCGTGCGTGCCTGCTAATGTAATATCAAATCTAATTCTAATATTATAGGATGGAAGAGTAATATTTCTTGACTTTGACTTCTAGCTTTGGCCAGAATCTCTAACAAATATGATCAGTTGTTCAACCCATCATTATCTTAACGAGGATAACTTTTCGGTGATTCGAGGCAATAGCAAAAAGGACACCACGAGATGTATGGCTGCTCGATCACGCGGCCTATTACAGCGAATTACGCATCCATGTATCATGTATCTGACGTTGTGATGGCGATGAGTTCATCCTTGAACTTGGTAGGCTGTACTAGAGTGAATCACGCTCGTGATTTTTCTTCGCGGTTGGTGGCCTGTACTCCTGTAGGTGACCTTTTTGGGCGGCCCCACCGCAACTTGGTTCACGAGACTACGAAACCGACCCGACTGCGCTCTGCAGGTCGTCGTTTTCGACAAATGCCGCTTTTTTTCCCGAGGTGGACGCAAGGATGGGGTGCACCGGCCGTCTCTTTCGCGGCCTCGGCCGGGTCGTCCCACCAGGCCGCATTATCGTCCAGATACGACACCCCACGCCCTCACCCCCACGCGCGGGGCCCAGGTTCACTCACGCTCTCCTCCTCCAGTCCTCCAACCCCGCGCGCATCGACGGCTCCCTATAAGCCCCCCTCCCCCCGGCGGCGCGGCGGCATCTCTCGTGCGCTGGTGAGTGAGTGAGCGACAGGGGGAGCCTTGCGTCTCCGGTGATCCGCCGAGAGCTGCTGTTTCGCGGGGGCGGGTGTCGGGGCGAACTAGGAGCACAGCGAACCGATGGCTGAGGCGGCGGTTGAAGTGGCGCCGGCGGCGGCGAACGGCCGGGCGTGCTGCCATGCCGCGAAGGGCCCCGGGTACGCGACGCCCCTGGAGGCCATGGAGAAGGGCCCGCGGGAGAAGCTCCTCTACGTCACCTGCGTCTACAATGGTACGATCCCCCCAATCCCACTTGCTCCATGAACGGACATTCCCCACAGATCTTGGGGGATTAATTAAGGCCTAATTTTTAGGTCCTAATGGGGGTTTGCTCATAGAGTACAACAAAAGCTCAAAACTTGACATCATCTGGATTGGATATTCGGATGGATACAGTGCTTAATTAGTTTAGTCCAGAAAGAGGTTCTTTAATACAAAGTGCCGGGGTGAAAGGGACCCGTCATAAATTAGACTGAAATCGAGTCAGGAAGAAGTAATACTCCAGTTTTCTTGGAATTCAGTTGAACAGTGTGTTTCCCACGGGCCATGTTAAGGCGATTTGAACCACTTCTTGTTTCAAATTTCAATTAAGATATAGGAGTATGCACTCCTCGATTGAATTTCTGCAAGCTTGGTGGATTTATGAGTAACCAAATCATGATGTATGCATGGGTCACCATAGCAGAAGAAAACATCATCCGTTACACAAGAGTCCAAATGGATAAGTTGCGGTTTGGAACCATCTGCTCAGCCTCTGTCTGTAGCTAAGGTTCACATGGTTTCTTGCTGCGAGTTTCGGAACAAAAGAATAAATTAGAGTTTCTTGCAGGTACTGGAATTAACAAGCCGGATTACCTGGGTACAGTGGATGTGGACCCCAATTCGTCTACTTACTCCCAAGTAATCCACAGGCTCCCTGTCACCCATGTCGGCGATGAGCTGCATCACACTGGATGGAACGCTTGCAGCTCTTGCCATGGTGACCCATCGGCTAGCCGACGTTTCTTGATCCTGCCTTCATTGCTGTGAGTGTCGAAATGGCTATGTTTAGATGGATGAATGCTTGTTTGTATTGGTTGATGTTGAACATTGAATTGAATTTGCGATGTTGCTTCAATGTTTATTGCAGATCAGGCCGTGTGTATGTTGTTGACACGTTGAAGGACCCAAGGGCACCTGCCTTGCATAAGGTGGTCGAGGCTGAAGACATTGCTGAGAAGACTGGACTTGGATTTCCTCATACATCTCATTGCCTTGCATCTGGGGAAATAATGATTTCTTGCCTGGGAGATAAGGAGGGGAATGCTGCTGGCAATGGCTTCCTCCTGCTGGATTCTGAATTCAATGTCAAAGGACGGTGAGTTCCTTTTTCATAACTCTGTGCATATTGACATGGAACCATATCATATATTCATATTAACTAGGAACATAATTACATAGGGTAATGTATCAACATAAAACCACCTCATCCGTAATAAGCACTTAAGCAGTATTATAAGGTTTTGAGCATAGAAGTTCATCAATACTTGTGATCTACTACTATGGATGTCAGTTTTACAGACAAATTCCTTCCTTCCTTTTTCTTGTAGTTTGCCATAATGCCCGTTCCAGGACACGTTCTATGCAACATCAATCCATATTACTTGTTGTTACTTGACAATTGGGACAACCATATTATTTTTGTTTGTCACTTCCAGTGTGTTGACTAATATTTGCTACGTGCAGTTGGGAAAAGCCAGGTCACAGCCCCTTGTTCGGCTATGATTATTGGTACCAGCCACGTCACAAGACAATGATCAGTTCATCATGGGGAGCACCTGCCGCTTTCAGGACTGGTTTTGATCTTCAGCATGTGCAGAATGGTCTCTACGGAAGGCATCTGCATGTGTATGACTGGCCTGGTGGTGAGCTCAAGCAGACACTAGACCTAGGCAGTACAGGTCTTCTTCCACTTGAGGTGTGTATCAAGTGCTAAAACCTAAAAACAAAAAGGATGCAGCAATATATCGAATAACCATATATCACTGTTTTTCTTATCTACAGGTGAGGTTTTTACATGATCCATCAAAGGACACTGGGTATGTGGGCTGTGCTTTGACAAGCAACATGGTCAGATTTTTCAAAACTGCAGATGGATCATGGAGCCATGAGGTTTGTCCATAACTACATGCTAATATTTTTTTCTATTTTCTCGTATAAAACTGATTTCTCCAACTTGTTTACACTATTTATGCTTGCATGTCAGGTTGCTATATCTATACAGTCATTGAAAGTGCGCAACTGGATTCTTCCTGAAATGCCAGGATTGATAACTGATTTTGTTCTCTCACTCGATGACCGCTATCTCTACTTGGTCAATTGGCTTCATGGCGATATCAGGCAGTACAACATTGAGGACCCTGCGAAGCCTGTGTTGGCTGGACAAGTATGGGTAGGTGGACTTCTTCAAAAGGGCAGTGAGGTTGTCTATGTAACTGATGATGGTAAAGAAGAGCAGTACAGTGTGCCCCAGGTCAAGGTAACTCTATATCCTTCCTCTTGAAACCTTCTTGGTTGAGAAGATAATCCAGAATGGTTGTAACATATAATTTTAGTAGTGGTTAGATCTGGTTCATTTGATAAGATATCAAGTACCAAACTACTGTATTACATCCACCTCAGTACCTCACCATCCTGCTGTTTGTTGCCAGATTCAAAGCACTGCATCTTCATTGGAACTGTGCACACTTGTTTTAGTTGTGTTTTTCTTTTTTCTCTTGTCACTTAAGTATTACTAAGCATACCATCCTTCTTGTAACAGGGCCATCGACTTAGAGGAGGGCCACAGATGATTCAGCTCAGCTTGGATGGGAAGAGGGTATATGTGACCAACTCTCTTTTCAGCCGATGGGATGAACAGTTCTATGGCCCTGATCTTGTCAAGAAGGGCTCTCACATGTTGCAGATCGATGTCGACACTGAGAAAGGAGGACTGTCAATCAACCCCAACTTCTTTGTAGATTTTGGTACAGAGCCAGAGGGTCCCTCCCTGGCCCATGAGATGAGATATCCTGGTGGGGATTGCACCTCTGATATATGGATATAACATCTCAAAGGATTTGCATGTTGATGTCGATTCATGTTGGCGTGTTCACTGTAATTAAGATGGTTTCCCTGCTGTGGTTTGTTTATGTAATTCCTATGGCAATAAGTTCCCATGACACCCAGAACATAAGAACATTCGCTCTATGACTTTTGCTTAATAAGAGATGTCTCCAATGGCACACTTTCTGCTAGTGTTAGAATTCTGAGTCATCTGCTTACCGTTCTGCAATAACTTGCTGTTGAAAGTTGAAATGTCTCTAGATTTTGAGCTACAAGAATCTGAATTGACCAATCACAATGAAGTGGGCATGTCAGCTTTGAAAGGGCATGCCCAACCATCCTATTCTATCTGGACTTTTTTCATTATATACATCAGTCCCCATACGGGACAAGAATGGACAAAAAATTCTCCTTTTGGATGAAGAAAGACAAAAAATTCTCCTTTTGGATGAAGAAAGACAAAAAATTCCTCTTAAAGGCTTATTTGGCAATCTAAGATATGAATGTACAATTCTGACTTATCTACGTGGAATGAGATATCTCGAGCGGCCAAACTAGGCTTAATTGAGAATGGAGATGATTCATTCTCCATGGAGAATTTCCTCGGTTGACATCCCTACCCAACCCCCCAAAATGACTGAAAAATAATTTTGTGATCTGTAAAAAAGTTTAATTGAACTGCCGTTCGGATGGGCTGAAATATGGGCCCATTCACTTGTGTGGGCCGAATTGGAGGCCCATAAAAAGCTTGTTGAAATCCAGCCACGAGAGATTTTCTTCGCGGCGTTCGAATGAACGAAAAGATATTTTCCTGCCAAGTTGGATCCAGCAGGCCGCGTGTTGGGCGCTTTACAAAACCCTAGCCGCCTCCGCCTCTCTGTTAAACCCCCAGGCCTCCCCTCTTCGTCCTCCCCCACCTCTTCCCGCCGCCTCGCCTCACCTCACCTCGTGCTCTCGTCTCGCCACGCCGCCTCAGGTACGTCGCCATCTCACCTCTTTCCTCTCGGTCCCATCTTCTCTTCTCTCCTGGCGTGATGGATCTCGATGATCTATTCCCCCATCTGTTGGATTGATCTCGATTGTTAGTGTAGAGAGAGAGAGAGAGAGAGAGAGAGAGAGAGATCGGTTCGTGCAGGAAAAGGGTTAGCTCGTGTGCGTGTTGTTGATGGCTGACCCTTTGCATGCGGCCATTAGGTGTGGAGGTGGAAGAAGGGGGGTTTGCTCTCTGTTTTGCTGGTGCTTTTTTCACCGTGTTTTTGGCTGTTGTCCAAACCGGTTATGTGATTTTAGCCTCTAATTTGGCTTGGAGCCTTGTATGTTGTAGGCCAAATCCTCTAAATTTGCTCTGATTTCTGGTTTATAGTTTGTCCTGGTTGGTTTAGATTACTCCTTTTCACGGGCCATCTCGTAAGCTTTCTAAGCGCGCCGTGAGATGAATATGATCAATAGAAGTTTTTAGATGTCAGTGTTTCCTCTTGGATTGCTAGTTCCTTACTGTTGCAAGTGGTAACCTATGTTTATGTTTGTATTTTTCTGTTCCCCTACTGATTGTTAACAGTGTGTGGCTTCGCCTCTTACGCAGATTTAGTCCTCAATGGCGGCCTTCAACAAGCTCGGCAGCCTCCTAAGGCACAGTGCCTTGACAAGCAGTGCCTCGACCGGCTCAGCTCCTGCCATGTTCAACGTTGCTCGTTTGTTCTCCTCCAAGCTTTTCGTTGGTGGTGAGTTTTTTTATGTTCCTTCTGATGTATGCAGACGAGCATCTCTAGCCTGCCTGTACTTAGTCCCTTTTGTCTCCTGTGTTCATTCATTAGGTCTTTCTTGGGGTACTGATGACCAGTCGCTGAGAGATGCATTCGCCAGCTTCGGGGAAGTGACTGAAGGTCAGTGTATAACTCTGTTCTGCGTAGATACACATGAGCAACTTCTTAGATAATATTGTTACATAGATATTTGTTTGTTTGATCTCACTTCTGTTGTTTGTCGGTGTTATGTTCTACTTGTTATTTCAAGATCTAATCTGTCTTCATGTTGCAGCACGGGTTATCACTGACAGAGAGTCTGGAAGGTCAAGAGGGTTTGGCTTCGTTAACTTCTCCAATGATGATGATGCCAAGAGTGCCGTTGAGGGCATGGATGGCAAGGTGAGTTAAGAAGCTCTGTTTCAATTTGAGCTACTGACTAGTAGCACCTAACTTAATCTGATTATCTAGCTGATCAAGATTTGAAACAAGTACAGGGTCATAATACAATACTACACTGTATAAATATGTTAGAATGTGGGGAATATAATTCAGTTGGATTATAATTCATTTTGTAACATTCGAATAAGGCTTGTTTTCAGATGGATGCTTTTCGTGATGCTCTTGTGTAAGGGCTTGTTTGTTTCAGCTTGGGATTATAATAATCTAACTTATTTTCATAAGTTGAAACAAACAAGTCAACTTATTATAATCCAGTTACAGATTATAGTAATCCAATAAGCTAGTCCAACCCACCTTATTTCTATAAGTTGAATTCCTATAATCCTAAACTGAAACAAACAGGGTCTAATATTTGTCAATGTTGCTTTATCTCCTCACTGATGAATGTTCTGGTGTATTGCATTTACTTTACTTACTCATTTGTTGAGGACAGACATGTACTCTTAGTAAGCCTCATTTTGAAGTAATACATTTCCATTGCTTGCAGGAGCTTCAGGGACGGAGCGTCCGTGTGAACTTTGCGAATGATAGACCTTCAGGGAACCGAGGCTTTGGCGGTGGTGGCGGTTATGGTGGTGGCGGCGGCGGCTATGGAGGTGGCGGCCAAGGCTATGGAGGGCAGGATGCCTTCTAAGATGGTACTGACCATCAAAATTTTAAATAATGAGCTATAGGACCTGATGGGGCTCATGTGAAACCTCATTATTGTTTACTTTCATACCGTTTACTATTTGCCATCATTGAACTCATAGGTTAAGATTTTACGCTGCCATATTGTATGGTTGCCTTAGGCTCAAATGCTTGTGGGTGAAAAGCTCTTGTTGTCCAATCTACTGCAGTGCAGAGGTTGATTGCTCGAGCTTTGCCAGCATTTCTTCCCGCACGTTTCACAAATTGCTGAGCAGTCGTGATGTTTATATCTCGATATTGCTGGTCGCCTAGTCGTGTCCTTGACCTTGTCGATTCCGCGTGTTGTCTTGGTGATCAAGGCTGGTTCTGCGTAGCTTTAATTGATGGAAGCTAGTTTTGAAATTTGATTTTTAAGAATCAATATGCGAGTATTCTTTAGGGTGTGCTTGTTTCGTCGAATCGTTTTATCATATTTTTTATATTTGGTTGGTGGATGAAGTGGGATGGAGTGATTTTTATAAGAGAATATTTTTCTAGATGCTAGATGAACTTATCTGATAATTTGATGAAATGTGAGGTTGATACTCTGGAATGTAAGGATGATAGTGAGTTTAATACCCAAACATTTTGGTTGGAGAGTAGAGTGGGATGGAGATCATCCCAAGCCTGCTGTTACTCAAAGCGGAAGAGCAAAAGCAAAGTCTAAAATTTAAAATCAGCTGGCTCAATCAAGCGGTCGTATTAGTACATACTCGCGATAACCAAGCTCTTGGAATGAACAAACCGATAAACGTGGTGACGATGGGAAAGTCGGCCGGGTGTAGGGATGGCAACGGTCTGCCCTCGTCGGTGAGTTCGTCATTTCCTCATACCTGAGTCTTGTGCATGCTCCGCCCTCAACCGTCGCCCGCAGCGCCATCTTAAGCCTTACGTCGTCAGCCACCGTCACCAATTGTCGCGGCTAGACTCGTGTTGCCGCCAGCCGTCGTCGCCATCCTCGTGCCGCCAGCCGTTGTCGTCGCCTGGCGCTACTACCGCCTAGCATCTCTGCTTGAGGGATGAGCGGCGGACCGGTGGTGCGGGCAGCGTGCGGCCGGCGGCGTGCAGGCTGTATCAGGAGGAGTCGCGGAGACGGTCACAAAGTGCGGCGGCAAGCGGGCTGAATCCGGGCAGGCAACAGAGTAGCACCGCAAGCAAGCAGGCTAGGGTTAGCTAGCACCTACACGGCTAGGCCAGGTGCTTGGCCTGATGGCTGTGCGCCTAGGCCTGTAAGGCTGTGCGCCTGGGCCTGTGGTCCATGTTTTATCTCTGGGCTATTTGGCCCACGGGAATCAGGGACGAGGGCCAGGAAACGTTCTCGGCCTAGGTTATCCGGTGGGACTACTTTTTAACTGATTTTATCATCGTGTGTACTAAATTTTTTCTATTTTTAGTTTTTAATAGAGTTTTTCTCCACCGAGTTTTGAGTTTTTGATCTCCATTGCCATCCCTAGCCGGGCGGCGGTGGCAGCTTTGAGGGCGTATGGAGAAGGGCCTAGGATTGGGCCACGCTTGGCAGCTTTGAGGGCGTAGGGAGAAGGGCCTGGGATTGGGCCACGTTTGCTCCCTCGCAGCGTAGCTTGCCATTAGAGATGGCAATGGGTACTCAATACCCGTTTACCCGTGGGAAATTACTCTATTAGGGTACGGGTATGGAGAGAAATTAGTACCCACAGGTACGAGTACGGAAAAGCAGTACCCATACCCGTTTACCCGTATACCCACACCATGGGCCAAATTTCTAGCAATTACTTATTAGCCCAAAAAGAAAATCGAAAAGCCCAGCCCATTAACTGAAACCCTAGGTGCTCCACTCCTCACATCTCCCCCTCCCTCACAGTCGCCGCACATCTCCCCTCTCCCTCAAGCCACACCATAGATCTCTCCTCTCCTGTCCCCTG
>ASSH01053155.1:0-10802 GCA_000418225.1 Zizania latifolia
GCCACATTCGCCTGTGGCGAGTCGTCGACCGTGGCGTCCGCCGGAGTCCGCCCCGACGCCTAATCGTCGCTTAGGCGACGCCTAAGCGACGCCATGACAACTATGATCTACTCACAAATATCAATGCACAAATAGCCAATCTACATGAAAGAATAATATATTTACCCATCCACAAAAGATCTCACCAACTCTAGTGGTGGTGGTATGTGGCAGATTCACCACCACCACTAGTCTTTTATATAGTAGAGAGGAAAATTTTAGTTTTTACTATCCCTACTGAAATCGTACTGTCAGAGTTAACTAATCCATCTTTGCGTTCTGCAACAAGCTATATGCAGTTTCATATCCAGTGTTTTCAGCATTACCTTTTTCTATGACGGACATGCATATTACTTTATATGTTCACGAACAATCCAATCTGTAAAAAATGATTTTTTCTGTTTCAATTCATTTTTAGTCTTAATTGTTTTGGGATTTTCTGCAGATCTCTATATATGATCTACGCATGTCTTCTCCTCTGCGTGTTAAGGATCATATGTAAGTTCTATATTATGAAAGAAAGGGTTCCACACTTTCACTTGTTATTCATAATAATCCACTTTTCTTTAGGGTCTGTTAGGCTCTAATGAATTTTGGAGAAAAGGAAAGAGGAAACATCAATCTTACTAGGTGTGATATTCTCTATAAAAATCATATTGTGAACCTTTTTTTTTAAAAAAACTTTGATTTCTGTTGTACCTCCTTAAAAGGAGGGGCAGTGGGGTAAGGTAATTGAAGTCAGAAATGTTGAGCTTCAAACCAGAATCATTTTATAAATGGAAAGGGGTGTCGGGGGTGTGAGGTGGAGGTCAGGCCATGTAACCAATAGCTGAATTGTTCTTGCATTAGATATTGGTATCATGTACTCACCATTATTGCAGGTATGGCAGCCCAATATTAAGTATCAAGTGGCACCAGACACTTAATTCTACTGAACCTAAGCTGATTACTGCTGATAAGCATATAGTGAGAGTTTGGGATCCTAATACTGTGAGTTATTTCTTTCTTTCTTTCTTGGAAATTGCTGGCTTCATTTTGTTGGAAGACATTGTCTTCAGTTCTTTGTTGGATGATGGCCTCACCCTTTTCTACAGGGAAATAACATGACTAGCATTGAACCAGATGGTGGTGCTATCAATGATGTTTGCATTTTCCGGAATAGCGGTTTAATGCTGCTGGCCTTGGACAATAGCCAGATTCCTGCCCACTTTATTCCTGCACTGGGTCCTGCTCCCAAGTGGTGTTCTCATCTAGATAATCTAACTGTGAGTGAATAATTTTCACTGGTTTCCTAGTTAGTTCTAATAAACCTTCGCTGACCACTTCCTCCTGTGAATCTCTTTGAACAGGAAGAGATGGAAGAGACAACAGAGACTACTATATATGATGATTACAAATTTTTAACAAAAGATGAGATGGATCGATTCGGTCTCACTAAGTGCATTGACCAGGGTCTTGCGAGAGCGCATTTGCATGGATATGTGATGCACTATAAGCTATATATGAAGGTAAACTGTTTTTGTGGACGTCTACATGAATTCACGGTGCTGTAATAGGGTTGCTGTCAACTAGCTACCTGACTTTCCTAACATGAAAGCTCTTTTGTGGATATAACAGTTTGTTTTTCGTGAATCTGACCAGAGTTCAATACAGATATTGACTTGCTACATTTCAATTTTGTACGGGCAGATGAATTGCAGGAAATAATACTTTTGTTATGCTCTTTACTAGCATTTGTGTTTCATTTCAGCTACGAGCCGATACTGTTGATCACAAGACTGTTATGGAGGGGGTGAAGCAAAAGAAAATAGAAGAACAAAGAAAATCTCGCATAACGGTATGTTTGCTCATATGTCCCATGGATGTGTTACAGGTTCCTGATCATTGCCTTAATGAGTGTTGACCATTTTTCCTCATGCAGCAAGTCGTCAAAATACCAAAGGTTAACAGGCATATTGTGGACAATATACTTAAAGAGGAAGAGGAAATGGATGCTGATATTGAGAACGTTGAAAAATCAAGCATCAAGAAGAAGAAAAAGAAACTAGAAATGAACAAGGCATTGTTGACTGATCCGCGTTTCAAAGAAATGTTTGAAAATAAGGTATGCAATCCAATATCCTGCTGTTTATTTGTTACAAGATTGCAGATGTATGACAGAAATTTTAACTGAGTTGCATGGAAAGAAATGCATACATGTATTTGTGCTCTAACCTTGACCCTTCCTGATTTTATACTAGCTCTTGATGTTTAATTGCATTAGCAGCTTTGTTGCCTTTTCTTTTAATATGTAAATATTCAATCTTGCCAGTGTTATTCATTTACCTTGAACTTGTATGTACTATTGTTCATTCTCACTACCTCTATGACAAACTGAGTGTAGAGGATTATGTATAGTTAACATTTTGCGTCTCATAACATCTGAATACAGTGTCCGCTAGCCTACTATTCTCCAGCTAAAATCATGTCTTAGTTGTGCCTCTTGCCTGTTGATTATTTTTGAGCTATTCTGGTTTTCTAATCCCATCAATCACACGGGCAGGACTTCGAAATTGATGAACAATCAAAAGAGTATCTTGCACTTCATCCTCAAGCATCTACGAAGGAGCCTCGTCTAATTGAGGAACATTTTGAGACTGTTAGTGATGATGAGGAATGGCAAGATGCTAGTGCATCTGGTGCATCATCAGAGTCTGACTGTGACAATGACACACAAAAGTCAAAGCGTATGAGGTGAGATCTGGTACCATTTTGGTTGGGGTGAATTACACATTTACAATGTGTATTTTTGGATTTTCGTGTGCTAAATATCTGTTTTATTCCTCTCTAAAAGGTTCTTGGATCACTAGTGTTGGACTGTTTACCTTTCCAACATCTAGGATGCATATAATACCCTTTTGGGTAGACCAGTAGAGTATTATGCATTTATACTCTTTGATCATCAAATAAAAAATACTATCAGTTACTGCATTCTGTAACATGGGACACTGTTCTGATTCATGTCTTGCGCCACAGCATTTGCTGATAGATTTAGTGCAGCTGGCACATGCAACCTACAATGTGCATTTGATTCTTAGCTAGATCATCTTCTTTTGGACCGATTTTTAATCAATATCAGGGCGCATATTTATTCGGATAAAGTTCTAAAAGCTTCGTTTTATCTTGAAGGGGTCTGGCTTCCGGTCCCATCCATTCGTTGCATTTTTAAATTGTGTGGACTATTTGTCATAATTCCTGTGGATGTTATTCTGGTGGTGCGTAGGAGTTGTGCTAACTTCTACCTTTCAGGTTGTATGAAGTCAAAGATGATCGTCATGCTGAGGCATTTTTGAACAGCACCTCCCTTGCCAATGAGGATGCTCTGCCCCTTGGGGATAGGATAGCTGCATTGGAGAGGCAACGGAACTCCAAAGCAATTGATGAGGTAAAATATGGACCTGGTGGCTCACGCGAGATATCATTCATCGCTAGAAGCTCAAGAAGGCACAACGAAGAAGAACTCGATCACGAAGAGCCAAAGGATTTCAAGAGGAGGGGTGTGCAGTCCCTGGGTTTGAAACAAGGCAAAGCCGAGTTCTATTTGTTTGGTGGAAGTCGTGGCGGAGGAAGAGGAGGTCGTGGGAGAGGAGGCAGAGGCAGGGGCGGAGGTGGGGGAAGAGGCGGAGGCGGAGGCGGGGGAAGAGGTAGAGGCAGAGGTAGAGGAAGGGGCAGAGGCAGGGGATGAGCACCTCATGCCATTACTATGGGCTATGGCCATCTTCTGCGCTTCCAGGGTTTGTGGTAACTTCAAAGTTGGAGGTTGCAGATATTGTATGTCAAATTTCAGCATTCGGTGAAAGCTTTAAGCCTGTTCCGGGAGCTTGGTTTCTGTGAAGAAGCTGAGAAGAGAAGCAGCTGATGAGTTTGTATCTGTTGAGAATATAGAAAAGCTGCTGTTTCACGACTTTTGGATATTATTTTATTTTTAGATATTCTGCAGCTACCCATTTTTACAATATGGGAGAAAAATATGAACTGTTTTGACAGTGACTAGGGTAGTGATGTTTTGACCGTGAGGTTAATTAGCAGTGTTTTGGTGCACTGTAATTTCCTGGCCTCATAAAAGGTGTACTTTTCATGAGATGTGTTTATGCGAGAGCTAGCATAGTAAAGACCAAATTTTGTTAGTGAGAAATTTGATATATATGCATTTTCCCCATGTCGGGAAATTTTGTGCTCTTATCGATTAACGTGCGTTGACATCTATCTCCTTTTCATAGCTCCTGAAAGTCGCCGTCACCTTGAACATATGTAGTCCGTACCTTAGCGGTTAATTTAAATGGAACGCGAGAAATTTAAATTTTAAATGAGTTGTTTGTGATAGACGATGAATCTTTCGGAATCAAATAAAATTTGTTTGTTTCGGATGTGGTGAAAAGATAATTTGTATTCACTCCAATATATACGATAAGTAATTTTATTTTTTTATAAGTTAAATTTTCCTAATTTTTATCAATTTTATAAAAATATACCAACAGTTATAATATTAAATTATTTTTATTAAATTGAACTAGTAATATATATTATATTTTATATTATAAATGTTAAAATATTTTTATTTAAATTTAGTTAAAATTAAAGAAATTTGGTTAAAAAAGCCAAAACGAGGTAGTATTAGCGGCCGTTCGAGAAAGAAACTGACCGGGTCAATGTGCAATACATAGACAGACAGGTGGGACCGGCCTGCCAGTTTCCGAACGAGGCCTCGGCTCCGCGATAGATTTCCCCGACCAATTCCACGCGAAAACCCTTTCGCATCTAAACCCTCCCCCGCCGCCGCCGCCGCCGCCATCGCCGGTATCTCGCTGACCAGCTCTCTCTTCCTCTTTTCGAGCCCAAGTTTTCGCGTCCCGATTTGCGGATCCTTCGTGGTGCAGGTCGCCGTTGCCGCCGCCGTCGTGATGCTGTCCTTGTCGAGGGCGCTGGGGAGGCGACTCTTCTCCTCCTCCGCCGCCGCGTCTGATGCCGCCGGAGCCGCCTCGACGTCGGTGGTAAGGAAGGCGCAGAACCCCCTGGAGGAGTTCTTCGAGGTCGAGAGGAGCACCGAGGAAGACAAGCCCCCTCCGCACTACGGTATCCATACCTCCATTTCGCTATCCATCTATCTATCATTCGCAGGCTTGCAGCTACTTTATTTTGGTTTGGTTGCGTTGCAGTTTGCAAATTTGCAACGAATCGGTTCGAACATGTCTGCCAAATAATGGCATGCAATTTTCATCGTGTTAGTAGTCAGCGCAAAAGGCTCTGGAAGCCGACCAATTCTGTCAGAGAGCATGCCATAGATTATACTTAGTCATGATATTAATCCAGATAGACAAAAAAAACATTTTTGGACCTGATGTTCTCTATGATAAAGCATGCACCCGAGTTGTTCTTCGTTAAGAAAACTAATGGTTCTATGTAGAAGCCCTACAATAATCCATGTTTGAATCTTTTGTCTGGTCTGTGTAAGCCAGAACCAGGCGTATCCTGATGCATTCTGCTGAATCTGGTACTAGATTGTTGTATGTGTGCTCAATTTGCTTCTTTCAATACACATGCTAGAGTTGTCATATGCGAATGATATATGAGAACTGGGACGTTCCAAAGATTATCAGTCAGAACTAATTATGGGCTATGCTGCGGTTACATGATTTTTAGCATGTCTACATTTAGTTTTGGGTTTCTTCGGGTTCAATAAAACAACACTAGAGGTCTAAAGTATATATTTGTTATTTCTCTGATTCTGTGTTTGCAAGGTTTTAGTTATTGACAGGCCTGTGCTTCTTTATGGCCCTATCATAGCTGTAGCACTTTGCATTTAATCTGGATGTTTAGATGTGAAGTTTTCTGCTAAGAGTAAATAAAGTTATCTATCATCTTTGTCAACAAAGCTTATCAATGTTGCTCCTTTTCCTTTTATTAATTGACAGGCCGTAGTTGGAAGGCTTCTGAATTACGCCTAAAATCCTGGGTTGACCTTCAGAAGCTATGGTATGTTCTTCTGAAGGAAAAAAACATGCTTATGTCTCAGCGCCAGATGCTACATTCAGAGAACATGCGTTTCCCAAACCCAGAACGAGTTTCCAAGGTATATGTACCACCATCTTAACACCCTACCTCATGCAAGTGTAGTTGTGTACTAGTTAAGTTCCCAGTTCTGTGTAATAAGCTTCACATGCCACAAAATTTCAAATAATTGTTAACGATCAAATAACTATATCATGTTTTTTGTTAGATTTTGTCATTTTTCTTCTGTGGAAGGCAGTCTGCTAACTGATATCAAAATATCGTTTCTTGAACCCTGCCTTCTTGGTTTGGCTGTTCATTTCTTAACATTTGAATTTGACTTACTAAATTGTGGAATTTTCTATCAAATACACTTGGTTCTTGTTTCAGAGTGGATTAAAAAACAGAGCAACCACTAGCCATAATCCTAGCCCTATCAAGTAGTGACTGATCTATTTTTCCTGTCTTTGAATATTGCTAGTTCTAGCAACTGAACCATGTAGCCAAAACTCTTTCCACCTATTTTTTGCGTGCTAAGGGTTAAGAAACATTGCATTTCATAATAGACTAAATTACATAAATATTCTTTTATCCCTTGCATATATTGTCAATAAGTAATTACGTATTACATAAAATGCCGGAAAGGCTGAAAGCAACTTCCATAGCAGAATTGCAGGACACATTATGCAACCACGGATATGACCTGCTTGCTAAGTTAGCATTTTCTTAGATTTCTTATGAGGGCACATATCAGCATATTTTTCATGGTGTCTTTTCTGTTCCCTTACCAGCAGCTGAACTGTCTCATTGTTGTTTCTCATGATTTCAGGTGAAGAAGTCAATGTGTCGAATAAAGCATGTCTTGACTGAGAGGGCCATAGCAGAGCCTGATCCAAGGAGGTCCGCAGAAATGAAGCGGATGATCAACGCCCTTTGATCAAAAACATGCATGCATGGACCAGTGGTTGAAAGGAAGAGTAGTTTTTTTCAGAAAGATCTGCTTCTTTCTTCTGTATGTTTTTCTTCATCTCAGAAGAGGTATGAGACCAAACCATTTTGATACCCATGGAATGCTTGCAACAGACTACTATTGACATTAATAGTTCCAGATCCAATAATTTCGGTGTCATCCAGAATCTGTGCAATGTGATTTGCTTGCCCATATATGATATATATCATATATATGCCTTTCTAAGAAGGAATCCTCTTTCTCTCTTGTCAGTTTCAAGTACCTTGTACTCTTCTGAGCATTGGTGAACTCATTTATGTGTCTTCCTTTAGCAGCAATAGAAGTTTTCTGCTATGTCCATGAGAAAATCAGCCATAGTTTGCTGGTTGGTGGTTGCCGGTGGTTACCGCCAAAACATCCTTGGTACATAGTGGCTACCTGCAGATTCAGATGTCACTTTGCCTGGGATAACTGGCCAGAAATTTGTTATTCCGTCTCTTATCTTATAAAAACTTTATTTATAGCTATTCTCACAATAGATTAGTGAAGAAATGACTTATGTGTCTTTCACCGATCCTATCAGATCTAATTTTCATGTTCTCTTTTCATTCCACAAAGACTTATGTTTAGCGATTCTCAAATAGATTAGTAGTGTGGAAAAATATCTTAGGTGCCTCCCATTTAGCTCTAATTTGATTTGATTGAGTGGTGTTGCTTAGTTAGCCAAGCCCATTATTATGTACGGATTAACCAACCAAAACAAGATAAAAACTACTCCCTTCAACCTAGAATATTACAACTTATGAACGGATTCGATGTTTCATAGTACAATAAATATGTACGGTATCACTGTTTAGATTTGTTGTGCTATGAAATATTAAATTTAATTGGTTTATGTTATAATGTTAATGTTATTGAACGGAGGAGTAAATCTTTTTGAGACAAAGTCGAATATTAAAAATAAGATTTTGTAGGACAGAGAGAGTAACTATCTATAGGCCCAAAATACCACGTGAAGAGTGAGACTTGTGGCAGGGACAAACAGAAAGGCAAGCAAGTAGCGGTGGAAGCTGGTACAGAGATTGCACTGCCTGCCTGTGCTGCACCCGACGTTTCTGAAAAAATTGGCACCACTAACCAACGGGTGATGTGCCGTTGCTTTCGCCCACCGGGTTAGCGTACGTCCTGCGGTGTCGGTTGACAAAATTAATATGGACCTTTTTCTAGGTAGCCCCTGCAATGTTTGGTAGGGTTTGGTTCCTGAGATGTGAGATATAGGATGGCATCAGACAATTTTAATTTTGAGTACGTTTGGTTACGAGATATATGATGGGACGAGGGAATTTTAATTTAAGTACCCGTTTGGTTAGGGGGAAGTGAGATGAGATGGCGTGAATATTTTGAATATTTCTCCCAGATTTAAAATAAGCTCGTTAAAAAAACGATTCTAACGACCAAACAAGCTCGTCCCACTAGAGTATCTTCGAGAGAACTACTAAATTTTATTTCTTAAATCTTATATAAAGATCATCCTAAATTTTATCTTCCTAAAAATTAATCAATCTACAATAATTTTTTTGTAATTTTGATCCTTATTTTTTAAATCCTGCAAATACGGTCTATAATCTGTAATAATTTTGTGTGAAGTTACGGTACCTTCGAATATGTGTGGCGTCCTGTCTATAACAACATGTGAAAAGAAAACAATACATACTTAAGAGAAAAATAGACACGAATGAAAATAGAGACCAACTAAGTCAATCTTATATTTAAGAGAGATAAGAGATAAGAAAGTCCGCTGGAGCTTCATCTTTTACAAAAAAATACCTAAATTTAGAGATGCTCTAGCGTGCATGCATGCGTCAGCGAGACAAGCAAACAAGTGGACATGATGATTTTGTTTCTTTTTCCTCCAGAAAAAGTTGGTTTTGCTGCTGGTAAAGGAGTACTCTGCTTTGGTTGACTGGATCAATAAATCGACCATGGCAGGGTCGAGGGGCCTTCAAAAAGCATCGCCAATATAAATGCTTGGGATCTGGAGTCTAGACCCTCTGTGTGATCTTGGCCATCCGATCAATGATGAACGGACCAGATCAAGCGCTACAGTCAATGCCGGTGTGTTCAGTTAATTTGATATTCGTGCTGGTCAAAATTCTCTGCTGTCCTGCTAGCACAGTTTAGTCCACACACACCTACTTTCCAGTTATGTCCATGTCTCACACGTTTCTTAAGCTCTTCCCGTGTCACTGACCTAAAATCATATAGTGGTAAAACGAAATCATAACGGTGATAATATGATACTCTCTTTGTCTCATAATATTGTAACCTAGGATCGGACAATATATTTTATAGTATACTGTCTAGATTTATTGTGCTATACAATATTTTATTCGATTCTATATTACAATATTATGAGATAGGGGGTATTTTTTGAAGGTCTCGGTAACAAGAAGTTATATGTGAAAGCATGTAATGACATGACCGAATTAATTACACGTGCGATCATGGATGAACCCAAAAAACTCTAAGAATTTGCTATAATTATGTAAAAGTGGCAAAATGAAACCATAACAATAACACGGTTCTAATTTTAAAAGCCTCAACAATTAAAGATAATAGAATATAATGACACAAGTTTAGTATTATAAATGTAGAAGCTCAATAGGATAAAAAACATAATATGTAGCTAATTCTCGAAAAATATTTTTCTATGTAGAATTAATATCCAGAGAATTTTAGGTATAACTAAATAATGATACCGTTCATTGTTTTTATCTAATGGCTTAGATTTAAATAAGATGATCTATTATCTTCTCATACTTTTTTTTTCTATTTTTACGTGCATGCATGCATGCAGATTATATAGTACTAAATTAAGTATTAAAATTAATTAAAAATATTACCTTCTTTGAAGATACAGGTTTTACAGTAGAAGCCCCCTTCCGTTGCAAAACACGGCCCTCATCTAGTTTAGACCAATAAAAAGAAGCGTAGTGAGCCATGCCATTGCAGAAGAGCGTTGCATCGATCACTCGCCGCCAATCGCCTTCTTCCCTTTCCTTCTCGTTTTCTCCTTCCTTGCGATTCGTCGAATCCTCAGAAGAATCAAACATGAAATTGTTGTTTCTGATCCGGACGCCATGGCCTCCATTTCTTTTGCTGCCGTGTTTTCATTCGGATGCGTGGTGATCGATGCGTCATCGTTCACCATGCACGCTCCGGACGACGAAATGGTCGAACAACACAAGTTGCATGCTTCCAAAACGAGCTCTCCATCAACCGTTGCACCAATCTCATGGTCACAACAAATTTTAGCTAGAGCACAAGATCATCCCTAGCTCAGCCAGGACCATTAGTGACGATTAATAGCATCTATTAGCGATGGGTGTAAAACCCGTCTTATAACAAAACTAGTCTTACAATGCCACGTTGCCATTGTCGTAAACCTAACTAGTAATTAATTAACATGTAGTGATTTTTTTATGTGCTAGGTACTTGCTCGTTATATATTATAATTCGTTTGACCATTTAATAAGTTAAACTTATCTAATCTCTATCAATTTTATAGAAAAATATACCATACAACACTAACACACACCAAATTAGTTTTATTAAATTCATAATAAAATATATCTTAACAGTGTATTTATTTAATTTTATAGACACTAATACATACTTTTAAACTTGGTTAAAAACTTAAAATTAGAGAAATTTAACTTAAAAAGTCAACACAACTTATAATATAAAACACGGTAAATAGAGTTCATGCATCAGTACCAAATCGATT
>ASSH01053156.1:0-10782 GCA_000418225.1 Zizania latifolia
CAGTCCTCTCCGCCAGACGCCTCTTTGCGAAAATCACTGTGGACCCCACGTACTCCATTACTCTGACAGACGCCAGTCCTCTCCGCCAGACGCCTATTCACGAAAATCACCGTGGACCCCACGTACTCCATTACTCTTGCAGCCGCCAGTCTGACGCCTTTTTCACCAAAATCGTCGTGGGCCCCACGTACACCAGCAGTTGCTAGTTCGCTTCAACTGATGCCTTTTCGCCAAATCACCACGGGCCCGCTTACTCCTCTGCTCCCGATTACTCTGACCGACACCTTGTTCACCAAATAGCCGCGAGGCCCACTTGCTCCTCTGCTCCTATCTACTCCGACTGACTTCTTGTTCACTGAATTGCCTGAAGGGCCCATATACTCCATCACACCAATCAGCTTCAAAGGACGCCTACTCGCCAAAACACCTGAGATTTAAAACATCTCTCGACTCTAACGAGCACCCGATCGCCAAGACGCATGGGGGCTCGGATTTTTCCTACCCTGATAAACAGCTGGACAAGATTTTAGACCTTGAAGCTTGTTTTGCCAAACAAACCTTCAACCTCGAGGGCTACACAAGGCAGGTGCACCTGACCGTTGCCCCTGCCTAGTAGATAAAGAAAAACTCATCAAAGTTAGCGCTTCTTACAGCTTCTTGACTTCATCCAGACGATTATCGCCTTTCTGCTGCAAAAAGCTCAGGGGCTCCTGTCGGGGATATGACCTCAGGGTACTCTCCGAGTGCATTCATGATGATCAGACAGAAGATGGGGTCAGGAAGATAGAGCATTAAATACGACCTAGAATGGGTCAGACTAACACGCATCCTGGAAGCAGTCAGCCAAGGAGAGCCTTCCCGACCACTAGGACTCAGGAAGAAGCCCTAACTGGTGGCCCCGACTGCAGGCCCCGACCGCTGGGACTTGGGAGGTCTATCCAGCAGGCGGTCCACCTCATCAATGAATTCCAGGGCGTAACAGTCAAATTAATATAGCGAATAATGCTGTAATTATCAGCTCATGATCCCAGGTAATTTAAATCGTTTTAAAGGGGATTAATGGGGCTGATTAAGCCTAAACGGTAACCCCCCAATCCCTATAATATATAAAGGGATCGGAGGTATGCCTTAGACAAGGGATGATCCTTCAAAAGGCTGAGAGGCTGACAGACAAGACTGTTTTGCATACGCTTTTCACATATACTCACATACGTGCTTATAAGACTAGGGTTATGATCCTCTAGGAGGCCCGAACCTGTCTAAAACCCATGTCTCATACTGTTGTGAGATAACCATTGAATCACGACCACAAACTTCCCCATACACCTACACAAATCTCATCCATGGGTAACCCCATAGGATAATGTTGTTCTTACGCAACGACAGTTGACGCGCCAGGTAGGGAGAGATTTTGCGTGATTCTTTTTTTAATCGGATTCAATGGTCGTTGTTTGCAAGGTAAACACTAAGGTTTATGTCGGTGCTGTCATCACCCACGGGAGCCTTACCTTTGTTGGTGATTCCATGCGCCAACTTGTCCTCTCCAACGCGTCTCTAGGCCAAGCGAGGACTTCGCGCACACTCTCTGTGCGCCCTACCGCTCGGAGCGAGATGTGCCACCATGCTAAAGTGGCTTCACCACCCAAGCGTGCAGCTCCGTCGACTATGCGTCGACTCGTCTCCAATGACTCCCCCACCGACTTCGTCATCTTTGCCAATTCAGGCGGACGCAAGGTCCAGCGGCGCCAATTCATGAAGGTCGCCTCGACGTGGACCAGGAGGCAGGGCGCAACAGTCGCTCTGATGCTTCCTCCTGTGAAGGCTGTCATGATGATGACGGCCACCGTCTCTGACGACGAGCACACCACCAACTCCGCCAAGTTCAGCAATCACAGGCGAGAGTGCCAGAGGTGCAATGCCTCCCGCTCACTTCGTCGAGGGAGAGCTTAAGCTGCCAGAACCTCACGGCATGACACACAAGAAGCCTATACGATGGACTTTGAAGGTCACACCGTATACCGCACTCTCACGATGAACCTAGTCACCATCGAGAGGGCACTCTCCGTCCTCCCTGATACACCCAAGCTCTAGAGGGCTCGGGCGATGACACAGGCTACGACTGCCCAACTCGCCGAGGTGGCGCCGTCTATTCCAGGCGATCTTCCAACCATAACAATACTCCCCGACCGTCCAGTCGGTCATGATGCTCCTGATTGAGCGAGCGCCAAGGGTGTGATGCGCGCAACATCATCTCTCGTCACCACGGACAGCGTGAGCGTAGCGAGCTCCGTCGCCAGGAGCTCTTCGATCAGAGCCACGGGACACCGGGAGTCAGCCGACGCGAGAACATCGATTCTCGCCACAATGGCTTCCCAGCCTTCACCGAGCGACTTCGCTGGGTTGTATGGCCGAGAGGCTTTCGCCCATTAGGGATTGAGCCCTATAACGGTAAGACCGATCCCTCCTAGTGGCTGCGGCTGTATTACATGGCTATCCGAGCAGCGGGTGGAGACCATGATGTCATGGCAAACTATCTCCCCGTCATGCTCTCCCCGACGCCATCAGCTGGCTGGCAGGACTCTAGGAAAACTCCATCAACTCCTAGGATTAACTGTGCGATGTCTTCATCGCCAACTATCAAGGCACTTGGCAAAGGCCAGCCACATGGCACGACTTACGCCAGATACGCCAGAAGAGCGACGAGTCCCTCCGGGATTACATTCGCTGCTTTCTCGAGCGATGAAATACCGTCACCAGCATCTCTGACACTGACGTTATGTCTATCTTTCAGGATGGATTGAGAAAGCCATTGGTGTTATTTTGCCACCTGGTGATGAATGAGCCAGCGACGCCAGGCGAGATGATCACCACCGCCGAGCAATTCACCAACACCGAGGACGCCGAGTGAGAGCAGATACACCCGACCACTTGAGAGTCCCGCAAAGACAAGAAGCGCTCGGAGGACCGTCGCCAATCGCCACGGGGTGATGACAGTGACAAACCAGAGTCCTCTCGATCGAAAGATCGAAAGAGGAAATCTGAGCACGTCATGGTTGCCGAGGAGAAACCCCGATCCTGAGGACGGGGGAACTCGGCGATGCAAGAGATGCTTGATAAGCCCTGTATTTTCCATCCCAATAGCAGCCACATCACCCGCCGGTGGTACTAGCTGCAGAACCAAATGGTCAAAGAGACGGAAGAAAATCCCTGGTAAAACAAGCATCGTCGGGATGATAAAAAGAAGACTCACTGGTTGGACAAGGATGCTGACCCCCGGCCGAAAATGACTTCCAGGAGCCCGCTCGAACGGTCTCCATGATCTTTGGCAGAGTGGTTGCGGCAGAGTCCAAGCACCTGCAACAGCTGCTTGCTCGTCGGGTTAACACCATCAGTGACAAGGCGATCGAATGCCTGCGGTGGTCGGAAATCCTGATCACCTTTAGCCGGGACGACCAGTGGACGGACGTCCCCAAGTCAGGTCGATTCCCACTAGTGGTTGACCCAGTAATCCTAAAGGTGCGCCTCAAGAGGGTGCTAATTGATGGTAGCAGGGGCCTTGATGTCCTGTTCAAGGGGACTCGCTCCGCACTCGGCATCGACGAGTCGACGCTCTAGAAGACGGACATGCCTTTTTACGGGATTGTCCTGGGGAAGGCCTCTATTCTACTCGGCACCCTCACTCTACCGGTGATGTTTTGCACTCGAGACAATTTCAGGACCGAGCACGTCAAATTCTACGTCGTCAACTTCGAGACTGCCTATCACGCCGTGCTTGGTAGGCCCTCCCTCACCAAATTTATGGCGGTGCCCCACTATACATACCTGGTTCTCAAAGTTCCAGGACCAGCGGGGGCTTTTTTCGTTAAGGGAGATGTCGCCACCTCTCACGCTTGTGAGCCGGACAGCCTAGGCTTGGGAGAAGCGCTGGATATTTCCATCCGGATGGAAGAGACCGTCCAGGCAGCTAAGACCACGTCGACCGCCGACCTCGACATCCTGACCACCACGCTATCAATATCAGGCATGTCGCCCACGCTAGCTGAGTACAAGAGTATTCAGCTCTCGGACGTTGACCCATCCAATACAGTGCTCATCAAGACAGCGCTAGATCCTAAATAGGAAAGCGCGCTCATCAGCTTGCTCCGTGCCAACATCGATATATTCGCTTAGCACCCCTCCGACATGCCGGACGTACCAAGGGAGTTGATCGAGCACAAACTCCATGTCTTCCTGACTGCTAAGATGGTCAAGCAAAAGATGCGCCGATTCGTCTAGAAGCCTAAAGAGGCCATCAAGGAGGAGGTCACCCGATGCTAGCAGTCGGGTTTATTAAAGAGATGTATCATCCCGGCTGGGTAGCAAACCCAGTCCTTGTAAAAAAGAAAAATAGAAAATGGAGAATGTGCATTGACTACAGCGATCTCAATAAGCGATGTCCAAAAGATCCTTTTCTGCTTTCGCGTATTGATCAAGTGGTTGACTGCACAGCCGATTGTTTCCTTCCTTGCTTCCTGGATTGCTATTCGGGCTATCATCAAATCAGCCTGAAAGAAGAAGATCAAGGGAAGACATCATTCATCACACCATTTGGCGCCTATTGTTATACATCAATACCCTTCGGGCTCAAGAATGCCGGGGCTACATATCTTACCTCCGTTGGTCCAACCGGTGAAGGGGGCACATCAGTTGCTTCCTCTACTACGGGCTCAGCTATCAGCTGAGCACCTGCTGGAGGAACAGGCATTGACGCAGGCACAGTCGGCGAACCAGGTGGCCCCAATGCGGCCAGGCCAGCGGTCGAGGCGGCCACGGTCATAGTCAGGATGGCCACATCGGTGTAGACCACCATGGCCGTGGCTGGCAGTACCACCTCCATCGCTGTCTTGATCGAGGCCGAGGCTAGAGGAACAGCCGTATCCATATCGACTCTCGCCCCACTGACACCGCCGACCGTAGCCCCGCTGGTGTCGCCGACCGTCGCCCTAACACCAGCATCGCCGACCGCTCCCCCGAGAGCAGCGTCATCTCCATCAGGCGCCAGCACCAGCATCCTAAGAAATACACCGATTAAGACAGCACTTGGCCAAATTTGCATCAAAATCTTCAAGAGAAGAAGAATTACCAAGCCGACTTCCAGAAGGCACTCATCTTCACCCGTCGATGCGGGCCGGATGAGCTCCCCTGCAGAGGCATGGGTCGAGGAGGTGGTGATGGTGATGACGACAAGGACGCCACCACCGCCGTAGCATTGATAGGGCCTCCCTCGAATGTCTCTGAGTCGGCGCTAGCTTCTCCCTGAAATGACGATGGCACCTTGGGCTTCCCCTTGGACGTCACCATTGTGCGCGGCTTTTTCGTCGCAGGAGGATAGATCCCCTTGTCCTTTCTCTTCATCCTGATCGAGCCATCAACCTGATCGATATCCTTCTGCCTGATCGAGCCATCGACCTGATCGATATCCTTTTGCCCAATCGCCTGGGGCTGCTCCGGCAAGGTCGCCAAAGAGCAGAAGGCCTCCCATCCCTGCATTTTCACACAGTCAAGCTTGACACCCGGTAGGTGATATTGCAAACAGTCAACCAACAAATACAAATAAAGCCGACTACAAAAGCCTTACCGCTGGTTGGGGATTGGTGAGTTTGAACGACCTCGGGGTATCTTCATTGCGGATCACCGTCTTGGTAGCAAAAATGTCCCGAACCCGCTCGGTAGCCTCCTCCGCGGTCAGCACCTCTGAGGACTCGCAGGAAGGGTTGCGCCGACCCTCATATTCATACCCTGGCCACGTCCGGCTTTTGTAGGGCTGAATGCGGTGGATCACAAAATTGAGGGCCACGACGACCCCCATCAACTTTTGCTCCCGAAGCCTGGCGATCTCTCGGACGAGTTCATCCACCAGACCCTGGTCGGCTGAGCGGCAATGATCCGTCCAGGTCTGTGCTACAGTAGGAAGACGATCGGTCTTCGGAGAGAGGGCTGGCTCGTGGTTCTCGACATAAAACTACTAAGCATGCCAGCCCTTGTTCGAGGTCGGAAGGGGAACAGGGATGTACTTGGCGGCCTTCCCATCACGGAGTTGGATTTTAGCCCCCCGACCACTTTCTTGCAATAAGATTTAAGGTAAAAGAAATGGTGGAAGAGATCAAAATAAGGTTCAATGTCAAGATAGGCCTCGCAAAGATTGATGAAGATGGAGATTTGAAGAATGGAGTTTGGATTGAAGTTCACAAGAGAAATATCGTAATGGTGAAGAAGACCATGAAGAAAAGGATGAGCCGGCAAGTCGAGCCCACGGTGGAAAAAAGATTCAAAGACCACCAACTCATTGATGTTAGGAGTCAGAAATCTCTCACTGGCCGCCGAACGCCAGAGCGATAAGGCCTTCGTCGGGAGGACACCGGCCTTATCCAGGAGCTTGATGCGCCGGTCGATGGAGATAGACTTGTAGAACTCCTTGGAGTGGTCTACACTAGCATCCGTGGCCGCCATTAGCACTGTTGATGGTGGAGCGAGAGGCTTCAGATTAAACAAGCGCCACGTCTTGCGATGGCGGTCGAACCGACGGGGAGCCAGCGGAGGAGAGTGTGGACGCAAGGAAGACGAAGGCTAGAGCTTGGAGGCAGACAAAAAAGCTTGCGGCAGAGGGAAAGCGAAGGGGAAAGTTTTTAGATGGCGGAGCGACGCCTCAACTCCCTCGACGCGCCGTAACCACTCCGAGTGGAAATCCACGTCATCATCAGCGCCGGTTTACTTCCCCAAAGCGTTCCATCTCACCGTTGAAAATAAATCCGATGGTCAAACAAGGGAGGCGAACTGACGCCTACGCTCCAACGGACATCTGTCCGCCAAATCTCCAGGGAATTTGCACGCCCTCCAACTCCAACAGAAGCCTACTCGCCAGAATGCCCGAGGACTAAGACGCCTCTCGACTCCAACAGATGCCTATTCGCTAGAACACCCGATGGCACATACACCCCTTGACTCCAACAGACGCCTGATCGTCAAAACGCCTGGGGGCTCGGATGCTCCTCGCTCCGACAAACGTCACACAAGACTTTGGAGCTTGGAGTCTTTCCTTATAACAAACTCCAAGCTCGGGGCTACACCCGGCAGGTGCACCTAATCGGTGTTCCTACTAGGTAAAATAAAAAGAGATCCATCGAAAAGTTGGTGCTCATTACGGCTTCTCGACTCTATTCGAACGAACATCGCCTCTCTGCCATAAAGAGCTCGGGGGCTCCTGTCAGGGATATGACCCCGGGGTACTTTCCGATAGCATTTATGATGATCGGACGGAATGTGGGGTCGGGAAGACGAAGTATTAAAGATGACTTGGAAGGGATCGGATCAGCGCGCATCCCAGAAGCGGTCAGCCAAAGGGAGGAGTCCCGAGTCCGGAACTCGAGAGGACACCCCGACTACTAGGACTCGGGAGGCCAGTTCAACGGTCGGTTCGCACTATCAATGACCATAAACTCCAAGACATAACAGTTAAATTAATATAGCAAATAATGATGTACTTATTAGCTCATGATCTCTGATGATTTAAACTGCTGTAAAGGGGATTAATGGGGCTGTTAAGGCCTAAATGGTAACCTCCCAATCCCTACAGTATATAAACGGATCGTGGGTATCTCATACAGGCTATGTTGTTCATATAGACGCACACAAAAGCTTAAGGCCATTTTCAGGCTCTTTAGCTCATACTCCAACACACAGGATTAGGGTTATTATCCTCCGGGAGACCCGAATCTGTCTAAAACTTTCTGTCTCGCATTCTTAGAGGTAACCATAGAATTCCAAACACAGAGATCCTCTCATACCTAATTAAAACACCTCTGTGGGTAACTCCATCGAGGACTGTCGTACTTATGCAGCGACAGGTACAAACCATCAAAAAATCATCACATCGACAAGGAAATAGGTTAGCCGTCAGGCAAATTAAATTTCCCTGTCACTCTATCCCTAGTAGGTATTTCCTGTCGGCACACCGTCAGAAAATTTACTTTGCCTATTTTCCTGTCGGTTTTCTGCAATTTTCTGACGTTTTTTTGCCGACAGGAAAATTGTGCTTTCCAGTAGGACGTCATGGCCAGTCTTTTATTTACACGCTGGACACGAGAGACAGCTATGCATGGCCGCCTGCTGATCTCACTTCTCACAGGCTCACGCTATGTAGAGCTTAGTCACGCCCATACTAACAAGCAAGTTACTGGAATAAATCTAGAGAGCAATGGCCGCTCAAGCCCCTGACATGTTGGCACCAACCGATGGTGAAATCACCCTAAGTTTTGAATTCAATTTTTTATAGAGGTAAAAACAACTGTCTCAAAAGATTCATCCCCAGAGTCTTTGATTTCAACAAAATACCTTCCGTTTCAACTGAAAACATCTGCCCGACTGCATATTCATCCAAGCTTTCCACAGTCATGTACGGACTACTGATCCACAACTAAAATATGGATGCCAATTTTTTTCATCAGAAATCACAACTAACTAACTAACCAGGACGATAATGGAGTCGATAGAGATAATAAAGCTTAAGATTCAAGTTAATGCTGCAATCACAGGCACAACTTTTAGTGACCAAACGTTAGTGACGGATAAAAGATGTGTCATAAACAAATTTTTAGTAACGAGCCGTTTTACACCCATCAATAAAGTTCTGGTATTAGTGACGGGTTAAATAACGACCCGTCACTAATGCTTGTGCTTATAATCAGTGATAGGTTGTCATGTGATCTACCACTGGTGCTACCTACCATTAGTGATGTGATGACACGTCACTAATGATGGACACCATCATTAGTGATGGATTGAATTAAGACCCATCACTAATAAGGAGGCTTTAGTAACAGGTGTAAAATTACTCTCATCACTAATGACCTCTCAACCCTAGAACTAATGTTAGTGATGGGTGTTTCTCAATACTCGTCAATAGGTTTTTCTATATAAGTAGACCAAGAGCCTTCAGATCCGCACCCTGCAGTCACAGCTCCCACATGCGCCACCTCCACCTCTCCCTTCACCGACCACACGCACGCCTCAGATCTAGAGCTCTCCCACGCACGCACTGATCGATCGGCCATGCGCTAGGGAACATGGCGACCCACATGACTACATGCACGGGTCCATCGATCGGTGGTGCTAGCATCCACGTGAGTCCGTAAGTTGTAGTGGTATATATATTTTCTCCGACACCGTTTTTAGTTTTTGTCACTATAAGTTGCTTTTTACAAATTTTGTAGTAAATAAAATGAAATAGCTAGTTAATAAAGAACGGTGTGCAACTGATTACTTCGTCTCCTGTACAGAGTGTTGGATTATAAATATGACTGGGCAACTGGTCATATTTATTAGAATATGCTCCTAAATTGTCCAGGTACTTTGGATAGTCCATAGTTGTGCGGTCCGTGTAACTGGACTTCGTGGTCCTATACGGTTCTAGAGAGAGTTTTGGTGGTGTCTTCCTGTTGTTCTCTAGATACACACCCTCTTGACTCCAAGTCGATACATGTATTTTGAGAACAACAAGGAGATGCTGCCGAAATTCTTTCTAGAACCGTACAGGACTACGGAGTCCACCTACACGGGCCATACATCCTAGATGGGATTTAGGACATATCCTTGCCAATTATTACTCGTTATATATTTTAAATATTGTAGGTCATAAATTTAGATGTTTCTTTTTAAATTTGTAGATGCTAACAAGGAGCTAGATGTATCTGGATTATCGTACTTGTAATGAATACTTCAGTGGGGTGAAGTTTTTCATGAGTGTTGCTATAGCAGACATGAAAACTCAAGAAAAGATTGTAATGTGGTATCCATGTTATGATTGTAAGAATGAAAAAAGTTTTGAAAATCTGATTATTTGTATGAAAATGAAACAAGCATAGCGAAGATGGGCTAAATGATGGTGAAGTAGATCGAATTGGTACTAATGGTAGTCAAGATGAAGGAGTGGCCTATGATATGGATTACATGAGCAACAAAGACATATTAGGAATTAATAAAAATATGTATACTGATTTAGTGGATAATATTGACTAGATGGTCCATGATGCGGAGGAATATGTTGCATATTCTGAAGGAGGGTCAGCCTAATTCCAGAAGTTGATTCGAAACTCAAAAACACCGGTCTATACTAGTTATAAAGAGAAGCACATAGTGTTATATACCGTTTTGACATTGGTACAAAGGCAATATATGAATGGTCTGACGTGAGTTTCTAAGCATTATTAAATATGTTGAGGGACTTACTATTAGAGGAGAGTAAGGTGCCTACCACCATATACGATGTTAAGAAGATTATATGTCCACTAGGACTAGACATAGAGAAAATAGAGAAAATACATGCATGTAGAAATGATTGTGTATTATTTCGTAGAGAGTATATAGACCTTGATATATGTCCAGCATGTGAGACCCCTCGGTTCAAAAGTAAAAAATACAATAATGAACTAGACTATGGGTGTAGGAGAAGAAAAGTTCTGAGGAAGGTGATATGGTATTTCCCTATAATCCCCCATCTGAAGCAGATGTTTGCAAACACAAGTGAGTCTAAATGGCTGATATGGCACAAAGAGGGCCGTAAGAATGACTCGATGATATGATGTAGGACCGAAAAGGCGACCAGAGGGGGGTGAATGGGCGCAAATTAAAACACAGTGGAAAATACAACTACCCCCAAAACTTCTAACAACGAGAATATCAGCTTTGCAAGTGACTTAAGAAAGCTCAGCACAAGATTGTGCGATAAAGATCACACCAGGCAAGCTG
>KE372219.1:25169-35683 GCA_000418225.1 Zizania latifolia
GTACGCCTTCGCGACCCCTCTGTCCAACCGACGTCCGTCCGTGTACCTGAGTCACGTGCGAACTCCATCACGGTCGAGGCTTCTTCATCTCTTCATTCCTTCTTCACATCTTTTCCCCGTTGACAATCACTCATCATCCCCATGGTATACACCATGGCTCCTCAACTTTCTTTTCTTTGATTTCTCAGCGTTCTTCTTGTACTTGTCAAAGCCACCCTTCTTCATAAACTTCTTGAATTTCTTGACAAATAAAACAAACTCCTCATCATCACTTTCTTCACTACTAGATTCTTCTTTCTTCTTTGCTTTGAGAGCCACATACTTACTCTTGTTGTTGTGAAGCTTAACTAGATCTTTGACTTCCTTTGCTTCTTCTTCCATCAACTCATGAGCAATTATCCGTCTTAGCACATCACTTGGTGTCATTTTCTTGAACTCTTTTTACTCATGGATCTACTAAAGTAGGATTCCTTGGTGCTATAGCCCAAAACAATCTTTTCACAACAAAGTGATCGGTCATCTCTTCACTTCTAAGATCCTTGATTTTGTTCACAAGGACCATTAGTCGATCATACATCTTTTGTGAAGTTTTATCATCTTCCATAACAAATCTTCCGAGCTTCCCTTCAAGAAGCTCAATCTTTGATTCTCTGACTGAGAAAGTCCCTTCATAAGCAACTTGCAAAGTCTCCCAAATCTCTTTAGCTTCTTCAAGTCCATCAACTTTATTGAATTCTTCTGGACTCAATGCAGCAAGTAGAACACTTGCTGCTTGGGCATTGCGATGGATAGATTATTCTTCATCAGTGGTTAATTGATGATCATCCCCATTAGAGTCATCTACATCCACACCAGTGCACACAATCTTCCAAATGTTTGGATGCATAGAGATTAAGTGCAATTTCATCTTATGTCTCTATGCCACATAGTGTGTACCATCGAAGTAAGGTGCACTACCAGTTGGCAAAGAGAGATAATTATTACTAGAATTTAGCTTGGAGTAGTCAAAAGGATATGCTGTGCCTTTCTTCCCTCCAACACTATTCTTATCGGTGCTGGTGGAATTTGACTCCTCAGATATTTTTTCTCTTCAAGCGGTAAAGCCTTTTAGAAGAGCTAGCTCTGATACCAATTGAAAGTTGCCTAGAGGGGAGGTGAATAGAAAATCTGAAATTTCTTGAGTAAAATTGGTTAGTTCAAAACCTCCAGGATCTGGACTATCCGGACTCTAGTCAGATACTCTGGGACCCAGACAAATGAGAAAATATCCGAGAACAGGACTATCTGGATGTAACCGGATTGTCCGAGCATAATAGATCTGAAATGATAACCAATGCGGAAAATATACTACTCAATGAATTCAACAACCATTATACTTGCTATTAAGAAGGAAAAACAACAATAGATGTAACTAGTACGGATAGCAATAGACACAATGATTTTTTCCCAAAGTTCGGATCCACCGATGCTACGTCTCAGTTGAGTAAACCCCCAAGGGGCCGGGTCTATTTCAACCCTAATCCTTACCAAGCCCTTACCTCCGTAAGTCTTGGTTGTTACTTGGTTACCTCTTTGAAGCCGAGGTGAAGCCTTGTACAAACTTGTTTGGTCACCCACAATTCTTAGGTGCTCGTGGATCGACGTCTAGCTGTCTAGGAGATCTTTGATCTATGAATAATAGATTCGATGACGTGATCCAACGTCGTGTGCTTAAGAAAAGCAGAAGAACTTTAAGCACACTCCCACATAACTCTCAAGAAATCGATTCAACAAGAACACGTGGATGTTGTGTGGAGAAATCGCTCGTCTTCCCTCAAGATCCAAAAGAAAGCACATGGAAGGAGGAGGAAGAATGGTAGGAGGTCTAGGGTTACAAATCACGTACCCCTTATTATGGAGTGGAAGGGTATTAATACCCCTGCACCAAATCTGTCCGTTAAGAAAAAAATTGCGCACTGTTCATTCGGACAGTCTAGGCTTAACCGGACAGTCTGGACCAAATAAATTCAAAACAGAACGAGTGTTTCGGACAGTCCGGTTAGAGTCTGGACATTTCAGGCCATAAACTCTGTCAAAACAGAAAGGGATTTTCGAACAGTCCGGCCAATGTCCGGACAGTCTGGCCACGGAATAAAATTCAAAGAGAGAGCAATTTTCGGATCGTTCAGCCAGAATTCTGAACATTCTGACTTCAGAATAAAAATTCAACAGAAACACGTTTTTGGATAGTCCGTACAATCTGACTTGAAAAATAATTTCAACAGAAGCATGTTTTCGGACGGTTCGGTCAAAGTCCGGATAATCCGGCTCAAAAATAAGTCAAAACAGAAACATGTTTTTGGATTGTCCGGCTAGAGTCCGGACAGTTCGCCATGTAAATAAAATTCAATAGAAGCCTGTTCTTCAGCTATACGATCTTTCCCAAAATAAACTTCAGATCTACTGTGCCAACACCATGAATAGAAGCATGTGACCCATTTCCCATTAGGATGGTAGAATCCTGAATGGCCTAGTAAGAAGAAAATATAGATATATCAGCACATATATAAACATTGGCACCCGTATCAAGCCACCAGTTAGTAGTTTAAAAGACTAAAAGAACAATAGGTAGATTACCGTACACATCCTCAGTATTGCCCATGGTCACCATGTTGACATTCTTTGCCCTTTGCCCTTTACGGTCTGCATGATCTGAATAATCCTTGAAGAAAAGTCCCAGCTCACCGCAAGTGTAGCAATTCAACTCGATTTTATTTTTCTTCTTCTTCTTGAAGATAATGGTCTTCATAACCTTGGTAGGCTTATTTTTCCCTTTGCTCTTGCTATGTGGGGACTTCCACACCATGTTGGCACTAGTCTAGCCCTCGTCTCCTTTCTCAGAAGCGTCCTTTGCCTGAGCTTTCTCTTTAACATCAAGAGACGCTATCAGGTTTTCAACTAATATCTCTTGTCTTTGATGCTTCAGAGTTATAGCGAAGTTCCTCCATGAAGAAGGCAACTTTGTAATTATGCATCTAACCATAAATTTATCGGGTAGAGGACACTTAACAAGGTCAAGTTCCTTTACAGTGCACACAATCTCATGAGCTTGTTCTACCATAGATCGGTTATTTACCATCCTGTAGTCATTAAAACTCTCTATGAGATGTAGTTCATTGCCTACATCTGATGCGCCATATTTTGCAATCAGAGTATCCCACAATACTTTTGCATCTATCACAGTGATGTATACATCACACAGACGGTTAGGGAGCACACCTAGAATGCATCACACGAAGATATTGTTGGCCTCCATGAATTTCTTCTGCTTATCAGAAGAAAAGTTGCCTTTAAGTTTGCCAAGTCTCGCTTTCCATACATTCATAGTATTAAGCTACAGACGAACCTTTGCTTGCCATCTCTTAAAGTGCACACCAGAAATTTTTTTTGGCCTTAGTGCATCGGCAAAACTAGCCATTGAATAAATTACTGATTGCTTAAAATAAGGTTTTTGGATTGTTAGATAATTAGGCAATTGTAGTATTAATTTCTGAATTAAATAAATCATGACATCCACAAAAACAGTATGAACAGATCTAACATACTAGTAAACAGGAACATGGCAATCATGATCTCACAAAACATGATTAAGAACCGTACTGAAACGTAGCGCACGTACTGTACAGTAGCAACAGAAGAAGTCATGGCCAATGTAGATTTGCTCCTGTTGATGTCGAATCACAGTACCCAAAGGTGATTGACTGTCGATGTAGACGGAAGGCGCGCCATGATGATGGACGTGACCAGTCACGCGGAGCGCTTCCCAAAATCCTTATTCGCCCTCTCCCGGTGTAGGATCACAAAGGCGACAGGTTTCGGAGACCTGCCCTCTAGTTTGCCGGTGCACGCCGGCGGGCAGGATGGAGTAGTTTACGACGATGGCGCAGCAGAGAAGAGAGCCAAAACCCTAGACGCGGTTTGATCTATTAAGTCTGATTTTTGGAAGCTGCAAGTCAGGTATTTATTGTTGGGTTATGGGGAGGCTACGCTAGAGTTAATTTTAAAAATTTTACCCCGTTCACGTAGGAACCATGCATGCAATGGGATCATAGATCATTACCTCTAACCACGAGACACGCTAGGGCAGTGGAAGTAGAGTTGATGAAGAGCGTTCTCGATCGGCTCCGCTCGGTTCCGTCTGTTCGTCGGCGATGAAGACGACGTAGTTCGGTGATCTCCAAGGAAAGATCAGTACCGTAGTAGCAGCGGCGCCTGTACGGTATCCACACATACAGGGACGGGATCACCTCAAGATGGTATGCTAGTACCGCGTAAGAGACTGGGGAGAGATGGCCACAACCGGCGTAGCCAGGAGAGGTGGCGGCTAGGGTTAGATCGAAGCAACAAGCAACAGCAATGACCAACAGCGCAAATAGCTAGCAGCCTTTTCGTCCTATCCCCTCCTCTCCTTATATAGTGCCCTAATCATGGGCCTTTAATCAGTATTAAAACTCAACATATCTAATCTGTTCGTCTGGCCCAGAAGTTCTGGTCTAGGCCCAGAACTTCCGAAAATAATCTTCTGTACGAATTTATTTCTGTCCAAAACTTTCAGTCCAACTGGAACTTCCAGACCAGGAACTTCCGATCCAACCAGAACTTCTGAAAATAACATTCTGTATTGAATTTATTTCGACCCGGAACTTCTAGGTCACACCCAAAACTTCCGGTTCGTCTAGAATACACTTTCAGTCAGGACCGGAACTTCTGGTCCAACTGGAACTTCTGGCACCTCTAGAAACCGAAACTGGGGCTGGTCCAGAACTTTCAGTCTAACCGGAACTTCCGGATGCTCTAGAACCCAGAACTTTCGGTTCCCCAGAATTCTCTTGGGCATATTTCTATTAATCTCCCACTTGCACAAGAGGCAATTCTTGCAAGATTTAAATCGCATCCCTTTAAGCGTGCGACCCGATAGGTTCATATGCAAATGGCCACTACCCAGAAACCTTTTCTGGATCGCTGATCAAGAGCGGTACCTAGCAGCACATATTAACCCCCGAAAGCATACAAAATCAAAATCACATTTTGTGAACCTTGATATACTCACACACCAATCCCTTTACCACACGACATCAGTCAAGCTCAAGGCGAGATTCGTGTCACCCTTGTTGATAGCTTGACACTTCACTCGATAAAGTAGTGGATTAAATCATGATTAACTCTTTAATCATAGTGGCATGGCCATGCACTTTTTCAATCCAACTATCTCGAGGGGCCCAGAGACGTCTCTCCCGTTATTTAGGAGGGGTAAATTCTATCTTGACTGCTCACATCCCATGACATGTTTCATAACACACCCGAAAGCAACGTTTATAACTATCCAGTTATGGAATAGCGTTTGGAAGCCCCTAAGTGTGCACTACATATTCTGTAATCAATGACGATTTCAGGTATAAGGATTCTGTAGGTACACTATTTGAGATGACAACTGATGGCACATCATGAAGAACAATCCCAGCAGTATCTCAAAATAGGTCTATCTAACTCCATGTTCACTAACATGAGTCCACATCACTGATCTGATATCTCCATATCTATGATCCGTGAAACATGATCATCAATCAAACAGGTGTGCTAATCTATAAATCATCACTGTCTCACATGACGATATGAGATTAGGGATCATTTAGAATAACATCATTATAAAATAAAGAGTTTTATAAACAAGTCACATACTTACTGTTCAATGTAAAAAATATTTATTCAAGGAACAAGATAACCAATTATCCAAATGTACATTAGCATAGACAAGACTTCTTTTCTCACATACACTAGACTCTATCACACAAGTATCTAATACCCATAGAGCTCAGATGCGCCTCATGCCTAGGCTGCGAGAGAGGTTTCGTCAATGGATCGGCAATGTTTAAATCCGTGTACACCTTATATATATTTACATCACCTCTATCTATAATCTTTCGGATGAGGTGATAGCGTCACAGTATGTGCTTGGACTTCTGGTGCGACCTAGGCTCCTTGGCTTGTGTAATGGCCCACCATTATCATAATAGAGGTCCACTAGACTGGACGCACTAGGGACAACACCTAACTCAGAAATAAACTTTCTAATCTAAACAGTCTCTTTCACAGCTTCAGACGCTGCTATATACTCAGCCTCCGTTGTTGAATCTACAACCTTTTCTTGCTTAGAACTCTTCTAACTCACTGTGCCTCCATTGAGGCAAAACACAAATCCAAACTGAGATCGCGAATCGTCCTTGTCGGTTTAGAAGCTAGCGTCGGTGTAACCATTTACGACGAGCTCCTCCGCACCTCTAAAGACTAGGAACATATCCTCAGTTCTTCTCAAGTACTTAAGGATACTCTTTACTATCGTCAAGTAACTTTCACCCGGGTTCAATTGGTATCTGTTCGTAACACTTAGAGCATAAGAAACATCTAGGCATGTACAAAGCATGGCATACATGATGGATCCAATCGCGGAGGCATACGGGATCGCACTCATCTTCTCCAGCTCATTAGGTGTCGAAGGACACTGACTCTTGCTACCCTGGCAGAAAACCTTTCTTGGAATTTTGCATATTGAACCGTTTTAATACCTTGTCAATGTACATGCTTTGGCTTAATACAATTAGCCTTCTTGACCTATATCTATAGATCTTTATGCCCAAAATGTATACTGCCTCTCCAAGATCTTTCATTGAGAAACTTTTCCTCAACGAAGATTTAACAGCACCAAGCATTGGAATATCATTTCCAATCAACAATATGTCATCCACATATAAGACCAGAAATACAAGAACGCTCCCACTAGCCTTTTTGTAAATACAAGGCTCTTCTTCATTCTTGATGAAACCAAACCCCTTGATCACTTCATCAAAACAAAGATATCAACTCCGAGAAGCCTGCTTCAGCCCATAAATAGACCTTTGCAGCTTGCAAACTTTCTCAGCATTCTTTGGATCGTCAAGACCTTCAGGCTATGTCATGTACACATCGTCAAACTATTTCCACCACATATCGCCTATATGTGATCGATCCAGATCGAACACTATGCACGTAGGATCTGATATCACTGTTGGGTTATGGGGAGGCTACGCTAGCATTAATTTTAAAAAATTTACCCCGTTCGCCCAAGAAACATGCGTGCAATAGGATCATAAATCGTTACCTCTAGCCATGAGACACGCTAGGGCAGCAGAAGTAGAGTTGATGAAGCGCGTTCTCGATCGGCTCTACTCAGTTCCGTCCGTTCGTCGGTGATGAAGACGACATAGTCGGACGATCTCCACGGGAAGATCAGCACCGCAGTAGCAGCAGCACCTCTACGGTATCCACACGTACAGGGACGGTATCACCTCAATCCGGTATGCTAGTACCGCGCAAGAGATTAGGGGAGAGATAGCCACAGCCGGTGTAGCCAGAAGAGGTGGCGGTTAGGGTTAGGTCGAAGCACAAGCAACAGCAATGACTAACAACGCGAACAGCCAGCAGCCTTTTCGTCCTAACCCCTTCTCTCCTTATATAGTGCCCTCTCATGGGCCTTTAATCAGTATTAAAGCCCAACAGATCTAATATATTCGTCTGGCTCGGAAGTTCTGGTCCAGACCCGGAACTTTCGAAAATAACCTTCTGTATGAATTTATTTCTGTCCAGAACTTTCGGTCCAAACGGAACTTCTAGACCCGGAACTTCCGGTCCAACCGGAACTTTTGAAAATAATATTCTGTATCGAATTTATTTTGATCCGAAACTTCGGGCACACCCGGGACTTCCGGTTCATCCAGAATACACTTTCAGGCAGGCCCGGAACTTCCAGTCCAACCAGAACTTCTGACTCCTCCAGAAACCGAAACTAGGGCTGGCCCAGAATTTTCGGTCTAACCGGAACTTCCGGATGCTCCAGAACCTAAAACTTTCGGCCTCAGTCCAGAACTTCCGGTTCCCTCAAAATTCTCTTGGGCATATTTTCATCAATTATATGAGAGCCCGCATGATCTCGTGTCACGATCGTGATCTCAACCAATTTAGTTTCCATATCTCGGACTTGCCAAATTTACAAAAATCTAAACGGCAAAAGCCGTGTCCCCGCAAGGGGAACTGGATTTCGACGGACCATTCACATAGGTGTCATGTGTCTACGAAGCCCTGGCTCTGGCCCGTGCCCGAGCCCGAGCCCGGCGAGGCGAGGCAAGCAAGCGAGCACCTGTGGAGCTCCCTTTCTCTCCTCAATGCACATAGCTTAGTGGGATGAGACAACTCCACTATATAAGTTGGTTACCCTCGATCTACACTAGCAATATGGGACTAAAGGTTTCAACTATCCTCTTAAATGGCATAGACTTTAAGATTTATTTGGAATTTCTAAATTAATACATGAGCTGGTCCACATAAATTCCAACAGCGCCGATGCATGCATGCATCATATACATCAACTTGCTTGTTGCTTGCCCGCAAGAAGCGAGGTTGCTACTTGTGGCGTAGAGAGACGACAATTGCAAGCATGGATGAGTCATGGATCAAATCACGCATTATTGCTCTTTTCAGCTCGTAGATTATAGATTTTATACGGATTATACGTGACATGTGTTAAAAAGCATTGCATGTGTTCTAAAATAAGTGTATTTATAGTTTTGTCATAAGGCAAACTATTATAAGTTTAACCTAATTTATATCAAAAGGTAGTAAAACATATATCATCTCAAACAAGTAAAAAAAATGAAGATGTATTTCATAATGTATCAGTGATGCAGGTTTAATATCGAAATTATTACTTCCCCGTCTCATAAAAAACTTTATTTTAAGATAAAGTTGATAAATTAGTGGTAAGAGTAAAAATCTAAAGTGTCCCTCCTTAATAAAAAAACAATATTATGATGTTATAGGTAAAATATAGATAATAGGTATTTAAAAAATAAACTTCTTGATTTACGAACCAATCATATTTAAGAGGTAAAAATAAAGAGGACAAATTACACACATTTTTTCATATAAATTTGATCAAACTTAAAACAGATTGACTTAAGATAAAATTAAAAAGTAGTGTCTATTTTTAAAAAACTTCTATATCAGCATTACTTTCCTGACTTTTTCTAAATATTTTTTTGTAATATTGAATTCTGTATTATGTAATTCATCAATAGGGAGAGCCAAGCGCAGGCAGCATAAATGGGAACCTGAAGATGCTGCAGAAAATTGCATTGTATCATCCTCCTGACATGTTCATAATGTGGCCGCGGGAGGACCAGGTAGCTTCTTCAGACAAATTTTACAAACACCCCCCCACCCCACCCTGCAAACCACGTGGTCTATTCCGAGAGTTTTTGTCAATTATAACTGCTTATAAAATCTAAAGCTCACAGACTACATTTTGACCCTAGCTTATAAAATTCAAAAGCTCTAGAATCTAAAAATTAATTAAAATATAGATGCTAATTAAAAACACTAACTCTTCTAAATTCTTATAAGCTTCTTATTCAAATAAGCTTCTTATTCAAATCTAAACCTTGTGTAAAGAGGCCCGGAATCTCTCTATCCGCTCTCTCTCTCACACATGTCGTCAGTCGTCGCAGATAGAGTAGATCTGATACCCTACTTTTCAGCAACAGGACACTGATGAATGATGATGCAGAGTAGCCTGATCCATTGAGCATTTGAGCATACGAGCGCCAGCAAGAAATTAATATAAGCATCATCATTTTCAAGCTCAGATGTCCGGGCTAGCTACGTAGATCTCCCAGATGTTTACAAGGTGATCATCCGGCAAAAAAAGTTACTGCTTCCCATTCAATCAACATTGTGAATATAGAAAAGACTCACCATATCACAAGTTTAGAATTTATATAGATTTATGACTCTTCAGAATTCAAATGGAGTAATATACTACGTTTGTACCACTTATACTTGAATATGATTGTGGTTACGTAATGTCTTAGCATATCAGTGTGTAATGTCTTAGCATATCAGTGTGTCTCTATCTAATCTTCTTTTTCTCTCGAGGCTTTCGAACATCCTCTTATATATAGAGAGAGGTGAGATTATAATCTAAGTAGGTTAAGGCATAGTATCTATAGATTTTATCTGTAAGATAATCTATTATTTTCTTATAAGTATGTAATATTATACATAATTACTTTATATAACCGGACTGACTCATTCTGTTGTAATAAGCCAATCTTGATGATACACGAGTCTCACGTTCCCAACAAACATGTTTCAGGAAAATTACATCATTTCCCCCTTCCATAATCTAAAAAGAAAAAGAAAAGTACAGCTGGTTTACTTAGAGCATCTCCAACAGTCTCTCTAACCAGCTCTCCAAGTTAAATTTTGGTAATCTAGGTTAAAAAACGTGCTCCAACAGAATGGCTATATGGATGGCTAAGCCATCTGGTTGGCTAAACTAGTCTTCTCGCTGGCCAAACTTGGCTAGCCAACTTGACTAGCTATCTGTGCGTAGCTGCCTCCCTCGATGCCGGCGCTCTCTTGCCCCTAGGCCGTCGCTGCTCCGC
>KE372219.1:97924-111913 GCA_000418225.1 Zizania latifolia
GAGTCCAACGATTGATGGCTCAGCTTGCTGAGTCGGAGACCTCTCGAAAGGCGGCAGAGCATGAAGTCGAAGTCCTCCGTACCCAGCTAGATATCCATGCTTTTGGTAATTATCATGTAACCTCTTTGTGCTTTTAGCGTAATGTTGATGTGATCTATCTAATTAACTTGGTAAATAGATCGCCAAACCATGGAGGCGCAACTGGAGACGACGACTGTTCTGATGGAACGGTTGGTGAAATCAGCGGAGTTGGCGCTCGCCGAGGCTAGCGAGGCCAAGGAGAGCATGGCAAAGGCTGAAGCCGAGGCCATCTCCGCCAAAAAGAAAGCTGCTAAAGCTAACGCTGCCATCGTCATGGCGAAGATGAAGACCGACGAAGTAGTCGGTGAGTGCAAAAGTATGGCCGACTGGTGCTTGCTTTAGTCTTCATGTTGAAGTTTGTGTTTTTAAACCCTTGTTGTGTTTGCAGAACTACACCGGCGTGTAAACGCCCAGTTTGCGGATTTGGAGGCTCGCCTGAGCAGTGTTCAAGCGAATTTCGGCAACTGCCAGGCCGGTGCAGAGGCGCTTGTGAAGATGATCGACAACGAGCCATCTAGCGCCAACTGGTCGAAGGGAGAATTCTTTGAGCGGCTTTGTGGAGCGCCCACACGCCTCTGAAGCCAAGTTCGGGAGTGGATGCAGTCGGCGGCAACACATGCGTTCGAGGTTGTCCTAGCGCTATACCTATATACTCGGTTGGAACACATCCGAGATGGGTGGCCATCGAATGTTGAAGAGTTCGACGTGGAGAGATACTACTCGGAAGTGGAGGAGACAGCCGGCGTGCTCGTTCAAGATTTGGACGCATTTCCTGAAAATCCTGCCGAGTAGTATAGAAAAAGAAAGTAATGTAAAGATGATACTTTCAATTTTCAATGTAATGTTATTTGGAGGTTAATTGTGCTCTGTTCGATCGCCTTCATTTATTTTCCGAGTGATTGGTATAGCCTTAGTTCATAGCGTAGGGAAACTGAGCTACGTACACGCGTATTGAACGACTGCTTCACAAGTAGTCGGAAAAGATAATAAAAGAGGTCGGGCAATAAGCATGGGAAAAATATCAGGCGAGTTTGGCGAGCCCCCGAGCGTGCAACAAACGTATCAACGATACCTCCCCATAGAGCGGAACAAATATCAACTCGGGGTGACTGGTCGGAGCATCGTCCGACCAATGAGCATCGTCCGACCAATCTCCAGAGCTAGAGCGGGTCATAGGCTCTAGGGTAAAGTGATAGAAAGGGCAAGCACTCGGGGTCAGGTAGGACAAAATACTAGAGAAAAAATTGAAAAAGAAGCGTTGTTATTATTGACCCAAGAGAAAAGTACGTAGCTTGTAACATCATGGGTAAAATCGGCGAAGGTGCTTGATGTTCCAAGAATTAGGAACGCGTTGACCGACTTCGTGGCTCAGCCGATAGGACCCTGGCCGAGTGACTTCTACGATGATGAATGGTCCTTCCCATAGAGCCGATAGCTTGTGGGCCTCGACCACAGATTATACTCGACGAAGGACCAAATCCCTGACTTGGAATGATCGACCGCGAACATTGCGATCATGGTATCAGCGAAGTACTTGCTGGTACCGATCGGATTAAATTGCTACGACCAATCGAGTTTCTTTGAGGCTGTCAATATCCTCTTCTCTTGTTTGTTCGGTGGCCCCCTCTTCATAATGTTGAATTCTCGGGGAGTCGTGGAGCATATCTACCGGTAAAATGGCCTCTGACCCATATACAAGGAAAAACGAGTTTGACCGATTGCTCAGCTAGGTTGAGTGTGAAGTCCCCATAAAACAGTCGGTAGTTCTTTCATCCACCGACCACCATATTTGTTGAGGGGGTTGAAAACTCTGGCCTTTAAGCCTTGGAGAATCATGCCGTTGGCTCGTTCACATTGACCATTTGCACTTAGATGTGCTACTAATGCATATTTGACCTCGATGCACCGGGTCTTCATAGAATTCCCAAAAGTCATTGGCGATGAACTGAGTCCCAAGATCAATGATGATCTGATTGGGGACGCTATACCGATAAATTATCCCTTAGATGAATTCTGTGGCTTTTTTGGCGGTGCAGGTCCTTAGTGACATGACTTCAATCCACTTGGAGAACTTGTTAATGGCGATGAAGAGGCGATCATACCCCTGAGGAGTCTTCTGAAATGGGCCGACCATGTCGAGCCCCCAGCATGCAAACGGCCACGAAGGCGAATTGTTTGAAGGGCTTGTGAAGGGAGATGATTATGTTTGGCAAAAAATTGGCACCCCTGCAGCTTTTGATAAGTAGCCTAGCATCTTTGTTGGCAGTCAGCCAATAAAAGCTTGACCGAAAAGCTTTACCCACCAAAGTTTGGGCTCCAGTATGATTTCTGCATATTCCCGAGTGCACTTCTTTCAATATGGCTGACCCCTCGGATTGGCTAACACATTTTAAGAGCACTCGAGTCGATACAGCCCTTTTGTATAATTCTGTCCCTACGCTGACGTATTGCTTGCTTCTGCGGGTGAGACGAATAGCTGAGTCCTTGTCTTCAGGAGCTTTGGCAGTGAGAATAAAGTCGATGAAGGGTCGACGTTAATCTTCTGCATCATCGATGATAATCAGGATGGAAGGTGTCTCCTTAGTGTCCAAGGGTTACACTTGTTCAGCCTAGATCGACTGTTTTCGGAGCTCTTAGAGAAATACGCTATTTGGTACTAGAGCTCGAGAAGATCCTAGCTTTGCGAGGAGGTCGGCACCTGAATTCTCGTCTCTTAGGACATGGTGGAACTCAAGGCCATAGAATTTTCCTTCTAACTTTTGGATCTCTTTGCAATATACATCCATTTTGTTGCTGGTACATGACTAGTCTTTGTTTACTTGGCTGATGATCAACTTTGAATCTCCATAAATCATTAGGCGCTTGACTCCAAGGGAAATGGCAATTCGCAAGCCGTTGATGAGTGCTTCATACTCGGCTGCATTATTTGACGCCATAAACAAAAGTTGAAGGGCGTATTTTAGGCGTTCACCTTAGGGGGAGATCAAAAGAACTCTAGCACCTGCTCCATCAATGCTAAGGGAGCCATCAAAGTACATAATCTAATGCTCTGGGGTCTCAGCTATCGATGGGAGTTGAATCTCTATCCATTCGACGATGAAATCGGTGAGAGCTTGAGACTTGATGGCCGTTCGGGGCTTGAAGTCGAGAGTATATTCTCCTAATTCAATGGCCCATTTGATAATCTGACCAGTGGCATCCCGATTACGAAGAATATCGCCGAGTATATATTCGGTGATGACGTCCACTAAGTACGCCTGGAAGTAGTGTTTGAGCTTTCGAGTAGTGATGAGCATGGCGTAAAGGAGCTTCTGAATCTAAGGATATCAGACTTTTGATGGCCTAAGTACCTCAGATATAAAATACACCGGTCATTGTACCGGGTAGGTGTGGCCTTCCTCTGGGCACTCGACAATTATGGTGGTACTAACCATGTGGATCATGGTGGAGATGTAGAGGAGCAAAGTTTCTTCGGGAGTCGGCGCAACCAGAATAGGCGGTGTGGTGAGAAATTTTTGGAGGTCGGCGAACGCCTGATCTGCTTCTGGAGTCCAATTGAAAGTACCCTCCTTTTTCAGCAACTTAAAGAATGGCAACCCCCGTTCGCTGAGTCAGGAGATAAAACGTCCTAGTGTAGTTATGCAACCTGTGAGGCGTTGAATATTCTTGACGCTGGTCGGCTTGGCCATGTTTATGATCGCCGAGATCTTGTCAGGATTAGCTTCGATTCCCCGACTGCTGACAACGAAACCTAGTAGCTTCCCGGTCGGCACCCCGATTACACATTTCTCTAGGTTGAGCCTCCATCTAAATTTTCGGAGGTTGTTGACAGTTTCCTAGATGTCGGGAATTAAATCTTCCATAAGCCTAGATTTGATGATGACACAATCTACATAAGCCTCCACGTTGCATCCAATCTGGTCGGCGAGACAATGTTGTATGGCACGTTGGTACGTAGCCCCGGCATTCTTGAGCCTAAAAGGCATTGATGTATAACAGTAGGCGCTGAATGGAGTGATGAATGACGTCTTCTCTTGATCTTCCTCCTTCATGCTGATTTGATGATATCTTGAGTAGCAATCTAGGAAGTAGAGGAGGGAACTGTCGGGAGTGGAGTCGGCCACCTGGTCAATGTGCGGTAGTGGAAAAGGGTCCTTCGGACATCGCTTATTGAGATCGGTGTAGTTAATGCACATTCTTCATTTCCTGTTCTTCTTTTTTACAAGTACTAGATTTGCTACCCAGTTAGGATGATATATTTCTTTAATGAACCCAGCTGCTAACAGTCGGGTGATTTCTTCTTTGATGGCCTCTTTATTCTCTTGGACGAATCGGCACATCTTTTGCTTGATCAGCTTGGCGGTCGGATATATATGGAGTTCGTGCTCGATCAGCTCCCTTGGTACGCCTGACATGTCAGACGGATGCCAGGCGAAGATATCGATGTTGGCACAGAGGAAGTTGATGAGCGCGCTTTCCTATTTAGGATCCAGCGCTATCCCGATCATCGCTGTCTTAGAGGGGTCGACGTCCGATAGCTGAATAGCTTTGTACTCAGCCGGTGAGGGTGATATGCCTGATGTTGACGGCGTGGCGGTCGGGATTTCGGTGTTGGTGGTCGACGTAGCATTGGTCGCTTGGACGGTCTCCTCCATTCGAACGGATATGTACGCCATTTCTCCCTGAGCGAGACTGTCACGTTCGCAGGCGTGAGAGGTGGCAACATCTCCCTTAATTGAAAAGGCGCCCTTTGGTCCTAGAATTTTAAGGACCAGGTATGTATAATGGGGGACGACCATGAACTTAGCGAGGGATAGCCGACCGAGCACGGCGCGGTAGACGGTCTCGAAGTCGGTGACACAAAATTTGACATGTTTGGTCCTGTAATTGTACTGAGTGCCAAGCGTCACCGGGAGGGTGAGTGTGCCGAGCAGGATGGAGGCCTTCCCCGGGATAATCCTGTGGAAGGGTGTGTCCATCTTTTCTAGCGCCTTAATGTCGATGCCGAGCGCCGAGAGGGTCCCCTTAAATAGCACATTGAGGCCACTTCATCCGTCGATGAGCACCCTCTTCAAGCGTACCTTGAGGATCACCGGTTCACCCACAGAGGGAAACCGCCTTGGTTAGGGACCTTCATTCATTTATTCACCCGAACAAAAATGGACCGAGACTCCCACCCATAGAGGGCGTCCGACTCCCTCCCACTTATGGCCATGGACATGTGGGTGGAGAGGTTTTTCCGGCGCCTTGGACTCACCGAGATTGCCCCCGGTAAAGACATGGAAACCGGCTTAGGCGCGCTCCTAGATATTTTTTTGGCCGACGGTCGGCCTCTTTGTCTTCTCGGCGAGATTTTTTCTTTTTGTCATCCCGACGTTGCTTATCTTGCCGGGGGTTTTCTTCCACCTCTTTGAGCATTTGATTTTGCAGCTGATAACACTTGTGGGTGGTGTGGCTGCTATTCGAATGAAAGATGTAGGGCTTGTCTAGCATCTCCTGTATCACCGAGTGCCCTCTGCCTCTGGATTTGGGCTTCTCCTCCACAACCATGACGTGCTCGGATTTTCTCTTCTGATTTCTCGGTCGGGAGGACTCGGGCTTATCGTGGTCGGCATGCCGAGGTGATCAGCGATCATCGTTCGAGCGCTTCTTGTCTTTGCAAGACTCCCGAGTGGTCAGGTGCATCTGATCTCACTCGGCGTCCTCGGCGTTGGTGTATTGTTTGGCGATGGTGATCATTTTGCCTGATGTCACTGGTTCGTTCATCACCAGATGGCAGAATAACTCTGACGGCTTCCGTAATCCATCCTAGAAGATGGAGATGACATCGGCATTGGAGATGCTGGCGACGGTGTTCCTGTGCTTGGAGAATTAGTGGATATAGTCCCGGAGGGACTCATTGCTCTTTTGGTGTATTTGACGTAAGTTGGGTCGAGAGGCCAGCCTTTGCCATGTTCCTTGATAATTGGTGATGAAGACATCGCACTGTTGAGCCCAGGAGTCGATAGAGTTCTTCGGGAGTCCTGCCAACCAACTGATGGCAGCCGGTGCGAGCATGATAGGAAGATAATTCGCCATCACGTTATGGTCCCTGTTTGCTGCTCGAATGGCCGTGTAATATAGCCGTAGCCACTGGGAGGGGTCGGTCTTGCAGTTATAGGGCTCAATTCCTGACGGGCAAAAACCCTAGGCCAGTCCACATGACGAAGTCGCTCGGTGAAGGCCGGAAACCCATTATGGCGGGCATCAACGTCGTCTTACCGGTCGGTTCCCGGAGTGCCGTGGCTCCGGTCAAACCATTCTCGGTGGTGAATCTCACCACGCTCGCGTTCTCCACGGCGGCGAGAAATGACATTGCGCACATCGCGCACTTGATTGATGATCTCCCGAGCATCTCCTAAGTAAGAGCTTCCAAGGCGTTCACTTGGTCGGGAACGTTACGACCGACTGGATGGTCGGGCAGTGTCACGGTCAGAGGAGGGTGACCGCTTAGGTGGTGCCAAATCTACAATTTAGGAGGCGGCGGTCTGAGTCATCGCCCTGGCTCTTTGGAGCTCGGGTGTTTCAGGAAGGGCAGAGAGTGCTCTCTCAATGGCGACAAGATTTGCCGTTGGCGTGCGATAAACGGCGTGGCCTTCAAAGTCCACTGTCAAGTCCTCTTGGTTATTCCAGCGGGAATCTTTAGCCGCAGAAGTTCTACCCTGGCGGCGAGCGGAGCGGTTTGCATTCCGCTATTGGTATTCCCGCCGATGGGTGCTAGACTCGGTGGTGTTGGTGGTGGGTTCATCGTCGGAGATGTGCGCCATCATCACCATGATAGCATTCGGTGGTGGAGCTATTGGCTTGATCGGCGTGCTTCTCTTCTTGGACCGTGCCGAGATGACCTTAGTGAATTGGCGTCACTGAACCATACATCCACTCGAGGTGGAGAAAATGACGTAGTCGGCGGAGACAGGTCGGCGAGGGGTCGGCGGAGCTGGACACTTGGGTGCTAGGGCCACCTTGTTGTAGTGGCAAGCTGTGCTCTGAGTGGCTAGGCGCACAGTAGGCTTGTGTGACATCCTCACCTGGCCGACAGAGACGTTGGAGAGGATGAGTTGGCGTTGGAGAGGCATGTGGATGTCTAGGACCAGGACATAATTAACTACTTCATCGAGGCCTTGCACCACACATCCGAAGTGCATGGGGTTCTTGTGAGGAAGAAGCCAATGATAATAGCACGCATGATATCCATCATAGAGAAGTATGCTGATAGCGAAGACGCTCGAAGGGAGAAAATAGAGCGCTCCCGTCACGAGCCACGGTCTCATCGGAAGAAAGACGATCTTCCGTGATCCCCCGATAGGAAGACGATTGCCCGAGGTCTTCTCAAACCAAACAGGATCAGAATAGGAAAATAGAAAGGACCGTGGCAGCGGCCTACAAATTGAGACGCTAGGAGGATGAGTCAACGCAGGGGAAATTGGACAAACCTTGTCTATTTCACCCCAAAGGCAACCACACCATGCGTAAATGCTACTTCTTGCAAGACGCGTTGGTTAAGAAATCACGGAGCAATCCTCACCAGGGTAAGCGGCGCCAAGATGATGATGATCCTCCCAGAAAAGACAGCCGACCCTAGAGTGACAATGATTTCCAAGAAACTTAGAAGATGGTTAACATCGTCTTTGGAGGGCCCTCATCAACCGAAACAAAGCGGCAATAGAAGGTTTTGGACCGATGGGTCAATGCCATCAGATTTGAGGACATTGAATGGCTATGATGATCAGAGGTCCCGATCACCTTCAGTTGAGATGACCATGGACCAATATCTCAAAGCCCGGACGATGGCCACTAGTCGTCGACCCGGTAATCTTCAAAGTGCGCATGATGTGGGTCCTGATCGATGGTGGGAGCGGGTTGGACATTCTCTTCCACCAATTCCTCGTTGACCTCGGCATCTTACTCAACAGCCTTCAAAAGGAGAGCACCACGTTTTATGGCATAATCACCGAAAAAAGCTCAGTACCCCTCGGCTCGATTTCCTTGCTAGTCACATTTGGCTCTTGAGACAACTTCAGGACAGAAAACATAACATTCTAGGTCACTAATTATGACATCTCGTAACATGCTGTCCTTAGGAGTCCCTCCATATCAAAGGTCATGGCCATACGGCACTATCTCTATCTCGTGCTCAAGCTATCGAGCCCTAACGGAGTTATCTCTGTGCGAGGAAACATCAGTACTTTCCACACGTGTAATAGCCTCACCCTAGCCGAGGCCGTCGACTTGTCATCTCGAATGGAGGAAACCTTCAGGCAGGTCACGAAAGACCCTCCCGAGGTCCTTGAAATACCAGCCAAAGCCTCCTCCTCCTGGATCTCCACCGCGCCTTCAAGCACCAAGAGGATCATCCTTTTCGATGCTGACCCATCAAAGACAGTAACCATTGGGGCATGACTCAACCCCAAATAGGAAGTCACGCTAGTCAGCTTCCTACGCTCTAACATAAACATCTTTGCATGAAAGCCCTCTGATATGCCGGGTTCCTCTAGAGCTGATCGAGGATGAACTCCATGTATACCCAACCACAAAGCCTTCCAAGCAAAAGTTACGAAGATTTGTGTAAGACAGGAAAGAGGCAATCAAAGCCGAAATCACCTGCCTTTTGGCGGCATGGTTCATCCACGAAGTCTACCACCTGGAATGGCTCATGAACCTAGTGCTAGTAAAAAAAGACAGGACGGTGGAGGATGTGCGTCGACTATACCAACTTAAACAAGCACTGCCCAAAAAATCCCTTCGGATTACCACGGATCGACCAAGTCATAGACTCGACAGCAGGATGTTCTCTCCTATGCTTCCTCGATTGCAACTCGGGGTATCATCAGATCGAGCTCAAGAAAGAAGAGCAGGAGAAAACCTCCTTCATTACGCCCTTTGGAGCATACTGCTACACCACCATGTCATTTGGACTAAAAAATGTAGGAGCTGTTAGCATTATGCCCTAGAGGCAACATGGAGATATTGTACATGACATACTATGTTTATGAAACAAAGTTACTGCTCCTTGAGATAGATTGTCATTACGGATTAACAAATACATGATTTGTTTATGAGACACATAATATGACTATTTCTAAATAATCCCTGATCAGATATAAGTTATATGTGGAACAAATATGACTGAGATCGGCATGTGTATTGATTGATGATCATGTTTTATGGATCATGGGTATGGAGATACCGACTCAATAATATAGACGTATGTTGGATAGACCCACTATGAGGCACTATTGAGATTCCACGTGTCATCAGTTGGTCTCAGTACTGTTTATATAAAGTCCTTAGACCTGAGATTATCATGGTTCCCAACATGCGTAGGAGCTTACTTTGGAACTACTGAACGCTATTTCGTAACTAGGTAGTTATAAAAGTAGTCATCGGGTCTGCCATAAAACTTGTAATGGGATGTGAGTGATGAAGATGGAATTTGCCTCTCCTTACGGGAGAGATATCTCTAGGCCCATGTAATGGATTATGGAAGTGCATGGCCATGCCAACATGATTAAAGACTTTATCATAGGTTATAATCCAATATGGAGATCAAGAGAGGATCGAGCCATTGATAGGATGGCACAAATCCTACCTTGTGCTCGATCGATATCGTGAGGCAAAGGGACACGTACATGAGAACATTGCAAGGTTCAGCTGATATTGTTGGGAATAGGGAGGCTACGCTAGCACAAAACAAAACTTTTTCTGCCCCGTTCAACCCAGGAACCATGCGAGTAATGAGATCATGGATCGTTACCTCTAGTCGCGAGACGCGTTAGGGCAGCGAAAGAAGAGTTAGGGAAGCGCGTGCTCGATCAACTCCACACAGCTCTGTCTGATCCTCGACGATGAAGATGATGCAGCCTTGCGATCCTCACGTCGAGATGATCAGCGTCGCAATTGTAGTGGCACCTCTACGGTATCCACATGTACAGGGACGGGAGCACCTCATGCCAGTATGCTAGCACCATACGCGAGGTTAGGGGAGATGTGGCCACAGCAGATGAGGCCAGGGGAGAGGTGGCGGTAGGGTTAGGGTAGGGGTGAAAGCAACAGCAACAACCGTCTTTTCATTCTCGCCCCTCCTCTCCTTACATAGTGCCCTCTCATGGGTCTTTAATCAGTATTAAAGCCCAACAGATTTAATCTGTTTGTCTGGCCCAAAAGTTATGGTCCAGGCTTAGAACTTCTGAAAATAACATTCTGTATTAAATTTATTTCGACTCGGAAGTTTCGGTTCCATCCAGATTTCCGGCTCATCCAGAATTCACCTTTCAGGCAGCCCCGGAACTTCCGGTCCACCCAAAACTTCCGGTTCCTCTAGAAACCGAAACTAAGGCTGGCCCAAAACTTCCGGTCGCACCGGAACTTCCGGTCCAACCAAAACTTTCGGTTCCTCTAGAAACCGAAACTAAGGCTGGCCCAGAACTTTCGATCGCACTGGAACTTTCAGTTGCTCTAGAACCCAGAACTTCCGGTCTTAAGCTAGAACTTCTGGTTCTCCCAGAATTCTCTTGGGCATATTTCCATCAATCTCTCACTTGCACAAGAGTCAATTCTTGTAAGCTTTAAATCCCATCCCCTTAAGCGTGTGATCTGATAGGATCATATGCAAACGTCCGCTACCCAAAAACCCCTAAGTGTGTTACTACACATTCTGGAATCAATGATGATCTTAGGTCAAAGGATTTTGCAGGTACACCATTTGATATGACAATTAATGGCACATCAAGAATAACAATCTCAGCAGTATCTCATGGTGGGTCTATCCAACACCATATTCTCTAACATGTGTCCACATCACTGATGTGATATCTCCATATCTATGATCCGTGAAACATGATCATCAATCAATCAAATATGCTAATCTATAAATTATCACTGTCCCATATGATGATAATAGAAAGAGTTTCACAAACAAGTCACATACTTGCTGATCAATGTAAAAGATAATTATTCAAGGAACAAGATAACCAATTATCGAAAATACATCAGCATAGACAAGACTCCTTCTCTTACATATACTAGACTCTATCACACAAGTATTTAATATCCATAGAGCTCAAGTGCGTCTCATGCTTGTGCTGCGAGAGAGGTTTCATCAACGGATCGGCAATGTTCGAATCCATGTGCACTTTGCATATCGTTACATCACCTCTATCTATGATCTCACGGATGAGGTGATAGCGCTGCAGTATGTGTTTGGACTTCTGGTGCGACCTAGGCTCCTTGGCTTGCGCAATGGCACCACTATTATCACAATAGAGGTCCACTGGACTGGACGCACTAGGGACAACACCTAGCTCAGAAACAAATTTTCTGATCCAAGCAGCCTCCTTTGCAGCTTTAGAAGCTGCTATGTACTCGGCCTCTGTCGTTGAATCTGCCGCTGTTTCTTGCTTGGAACTTTTCTAACTCACTGCGCCTCCATTAAGGCAAAACACAAATCCAGATTGCAATCGTGAATCGTCTTGTCGATTTGGAAGCTAACATCAGTGTAACCATTTACAGCGAGCTCCTCCGCACCTCCGTAGACTAGGAACATATCATCAGTTCTTCTCAAGTACTTAAGGATACTCTTTACTATCGTCCAGTGACTTTCACCTGGGTTCGATTAGTATCTGCTCGTAACACTTAGAACTTAAGAAATATCTGGACGTGTACAAAGCATGGCATACATGATGGACCCGATGGCGGAAGCATACGGAATTGCACTCATCTTCTCTAGCTCATCAGGCATCGAAGGACACTAACTCTTGCTGAGAGTAATACCATGTGATATTGGCAGGAAACCTTTCTTGGAATTCTACATATTGAACCGTTTTAATACCTTGTTAATGTACATGTTTTGGCTTAATCCAATTAGCCTTCTCGACCCATTTCTATAGATCTTTATGCCTAAAATGTATGATTCTTCTCTAAGATCTTTCATCAACAAACTTTTTCGCAACGAAGATTCGATAGCATCAAGTATTGGAATATCATTTCTGATCAATAATATGTCATCTACATTTAAGACCAAAAATATAAGTATACTCCCACTAGCCTTTTTGTAAATACAAGGTTCTTCTTAATTCTTGATGAAACCAAACCCTTTGACCACTTCATCAAAACAAAGATTTCAACTCTGAGAAGCTTGCTTCAGCCCATAAATAGACTTTCACAGCTTACAAATTTTCTCAGCATTCTTTGGATCGACAAAACCTTCAGGTTATGTCATGTACACATCCTCGCTTAGGTTTCCATTAAGGAAAGCCATTTTAACATCCATTTGCCATATTTCATAGTCATAATATACGGCAATTGCTAGGATGATCCGGATAGACTTTGGCATTGCGACGGGCGAAAATGTTTCATCATAATCAACACCTTGAATTTATCTGAAACCTTTCGCCACCAATTGTGCTTTATAGATGTGAACATTTCCATCAACATCTATCTTTATCTTAAAAACCCATTTACACTCGATAGTTTTGACACCATCAGGTGGATCGACCAATTTCCAAACTTGATTCTCTCACGTGGATTCTAACTTGGATCTAATTGCTCTAAGCCATTTCTCAGAGTCTGGTCCCATCACTGCTTCCGAGTAGGTCTTAGGTTCATCATTGTTGAACAATAATATATTGTGCTGCCTCGTGGTTAGAAACACAAACCGCTCGGGTGCACGACTAACCCTTTCTGACTGACGTGGGGCTGGTGTCTCGACAACAGGTTCTACAATATCTTGCATATCGAGTTGTGGTTCAATAGGAGCTGAAATACTTTCTAGTGGTTCTCGAATCTCTTTGAGCCGCACCGTGCTCCCACTAACTTCTTTTGAGAGAAACTCTTTCTCAAGAAAGACACCATTTTGGGTGACAAACACCTTGCCTTCTTTCCGGTTATAGAAATAATATCCTTTGGTCTCCCTAGGATTCCCCACAAAGAAGCATTTATCAGATTTAGGAGTGAGCTTATCAGACGTCAAACATTTTACATAGGCCTCACAATCCCATATCTTTAGAAAAGACAACCTGGGACGCTTCCCAGTCCATATCTCATATGGTGTCCTCTCTACAGATTTAGATGGAACCCTGGTTAAGGTGAAAACAGCAGTTTCTAGTGTATATCCCTAGAAGGACAATGGAAGATCAGATTGACTTATCATTGACCGAACCATGTCTAACAAAGTTCAGTTCCTCCGCTCGGACACCCCATTCCATTGAGGCGTACCAGGTAGAGTCAGCTGTGGAACAATTCCACATTGCTTTAGATGATCAATAAACTCATGGCTCAAATATTCACCTCCACGATCCGATCGCAGAAATTTAATTGTCTTGACTATATGATTTTGTGCCTCATTCTAGAACTCTTTGAACTTTTCAAAGGATTCTGACTTATGCCTCATTAAAGTCGTTGGTAAAAGTAATGAAGTACTGAATAACACCTCTAGCTGTAGAACTCATTGGTCCACATACATCAGTATATACAATGGCCAATAATTCATTTGCTCTCTCACTTTGACTAGTGAAAGGCGTCTTAGTCATTTTGCCAAGTAAACAAGACTCGCATGTGTCAAATGATTCGAAATCAAATGACTCCAGAAGCTCATCTCTATGGAGCTTCTGCATACGCTTCTCATTTATATGACGTAAATGACAATGCCAAACAAAAGTGGGATTCAAATCATTAAGCCATGGCTTCTTCGTATTAATATTATAAACATTTATATCCTCACGATTCAGAATATATAATCCATTCAATAATGGATAAGTACAATAGAACATGCCATTCGAAAATATCGAACAACACTTGTTCTTTATTACGAATTCATTACCATCTTCTTCTAAACATGAAAAAGAGATAATGTTTTTGCCCAAGGCAGAATAT
>KE372219.1:248951-263076 GCA_000418225.1 Zizania latifolia
TTACGGAATAGCGTTTGGAAGCCCCTAAGTGTGCTACTACACATTCTAGAATCAATGACGATCTCAGGTCTAAGGATTCTACAGGTACACCATTTGAGATCACAACTGATGACACTTATAAGATAACAATTCCAGCAGTATCTCAAGGTGGGTCTATCCAACTCCATGTTCACCAACATAAGTCCACATCACTGATTTGACATCTCCATGTCTATGATCTACGAAACATGATCATCAATCAGACAGATGTGCTAATCTATAAATCATCACTGTCCCACATGACGATCTCAGATCAGGAATCATTTAGAATAACATCATAATACAAAGAGTCTCACAAACAAGTCATCAACTTGCTGATCAATATAAAAGACATTTATTCAAGGAATAAGATAACCAATTATCCAAATGTACACTAGCATAGACAAGACACTTTCTCTCATATACATTGGGCTCACTCACGTGCGCCTCATGCTTGGGCTGTGAGAGAGGCTTTGTCAACAGATCGGCTATGTTTAAATCCGTGTGCACCTTGCATATCTTCACATCACCTCTATCTATAATCTCACGGATCAGGTGATAGCGCCGCAGTATGTGCTAGGACTTCTGATGCGACCTAGGCTCCTTGGCTTGTCCAATGGCACCACTATTATCACAATAGAGGTCTACTGGACTGGACGCACTAGGGACAATACCTAGCTCAGAAACAAACTTTCTGATCCAAACTGCCTCCTTCGCAGCTTCCGAAGCTACAATATACTCAGCCTCTGTTGTTGAATCGGCAACCGTTTCTTGCTTAGAACTCTTTCAACTCACTACGCCTCTATTGAGGCAGAACACAAATCCAGACTGCGATCGCGAATCATCTTTATCGGTTTGGAAGCTAGCATCGGTGTAACCATTTACAACGAGCTCCTCCTCACCTCCATATATCAGGAATATATCCTCAGTTCTTTTCAAGTACTTAAGGATACTCTTTACTACCGCCTAGTGACTTTCATCCGGCTTTGACTGATATCTGCTCGTAACACTTAGAGCATAAGAAACATCTGGGGATATACAAAGCATGTCATACATGATGGATTCAATTGCGAAGGCATACGGGATCGCACTCATCTTCTTTAGCTCATCGGGTGTCGAAGGACACTAACTCTTGCTGAGAGAAATACCATGTGACATTGGCAGAAAACCTTTCTTGGAATTCTGCATATTGAACCGTTTCAATACCTTGTCAATGTACATGCTTTGGCTTAATCCAATTAACCTTCTCGATCTATCTCTATAGATCTTTATGCCCAAGATGTATGCTGCCTCTCTAAGATCTTTTATTGAGAAACTTTTTCTCAACAAAGACTTAACAGCATCTAGCATAGGAATATCATTTCCGATCAACAATATGTCATCTACATATAAGACTAGAAACACAAGTGAGCTCCCACTAGCCTTTTTATAAACACAAGGCTCTTCTTCATTCTTGATGAAGCCAAACCCTTTGACTACCTTATCAAAACGAAGGTTCCAACTCTGACAAGCCTGCTTCAGCCCATAAATAGACCTTTGCAGTTTATAAACTTTCTCAGCACTCTTTGGATCATCAAGACCTTCAGGCTATGTCATGTACACATCCTCACTTAGGTTTCCATTAAGGAAAGCCGTCTTAATATCCATTTGCCATATCTCATAGTCATAAAATACGATAATTGCTAGGATGATCCGGACAAACTTTAGAATAGCGATGGGCGAAAATGTTTCATCATAATCAACACCTTGAATCTGTCTGAAACCTTTCGCTACCAATCGTGCCTTATAGATGTGAACATTTCCATCAACGTCTATCTTTTTCTTAAAAATCTATTTACACTCGATAGTTTTTACACCATCAGGTGGATCGACCAAGTTCTAAACTTGATTCTCTCGCATGGATTCTAACTCGGATCTTATGGCTCCAAGCCATTTCTCAGAGTCTGGTCCCATCACTGCTTCCGAATAGGTCTTAGGTTCATCATTGTCCAACAATAATATGATGTGCTGCCTAGTGGTTAAAAACTCTAACCGCTCGGACGCACGACTTAACCTCTCCGACCGACGTGGGGCTGGTGTCTCGACAACATGCTCTGCAACATATTACATATCGAGGTCCGCTTCAGTAGGAGCTGAAACACTTTCTAGTGGTTCTCGAACCTCTTTGAGTCGCACCATGCTCCCACTAACCCCTTTCAAGAGAAACTATTTCTCAAGAAAGACACCATTCCGGGCGACAAACATTTTGCCCTCTTCCCGGTTATAGAAGTAATATCCTTTGATTTCCCTAGGATATCTCACAAAGAAGCATTTATCAGATTTGGGAGTGAGCTTATCAGACGTTAAACGTTTTACATAGGCCTCACAACCCCATATCTTTAGAAAAGATATTTCGGGACGCTTCCTAGTCCATATCTCATATGGTGTCTTCTCTACAGATTTAGATAGAACTATGTTTAGTGTGAAAGCAGCAGTTTCTAAAGCGAGTCCCAGAAAGACAATGGAAGATCAGTTTGACTCATCATCGATCGGACCATGTCCAACAAAGTTCGGTTCATCCGCTCGGACACCCCATTCCACTGAGGTGTACCAGGTGGAGTCAGCTGTGGAACAATTCCACACTGCTTCAGATGATCATTAAACTCATGGCTCAAATATTCACCTCCACGATCCGATCACTGATATTTGATTGTCTTGCCAGTATGATTTTGTAACTTATTCTGGAACTCCTTGAACTTTTTAAAGGATTTCAACTTATGCCTCATTAAGTAGATGTAACCATATCTACTAAAGTCATCGATAAAAGTGATGAAGTACTAGCATCCACCTCTGGCTGTAGAACTCATTCGTCCACATACATCAGTATGTACAATGGCCAATAATTCATTTGCCCTCTCACTTTGACCAGTGAAAGGCGTCTTAGTCATCTTGCCAAGTAAACAAGACTCACATGTGTCAAACGATTCAAAATCAAATGACTCCAAAAGCCTATCTCTATGGAGCTTCTGCATGCGCTTCTCATTTATATGACTCAAACGACAATACCAGACATAGGTAGGATTCAAATCATTGAGTCAAGCATTCTTCGTATTAATGTTATAAACATGTATATCCTCAAGATTCAGAACATATAGGCTATTCAACAATGGACAAACACCATAGAGCATACCATTGAAAAATATCGAACAACACTTGTTCTTTATTATGACTTCAAAACCGTCTTCCTCTAAACATGATGAAGAGATAATGTTTCTGCCAAGGCGAGAATAAAATAACAATTATTTAACTCTAAAACTAATCTTGAGGGTAGCGACAAAGAATAAACGCCGACGGCCAACGCAGCAACTTTTGCACCATTGCCAATGCGAACATCCAATTCACCACTCCCACACTTCCTTATCCTATTCAGCCCCTGCAATGATTTGCAAGTGTGAATCATTGATCCGGTATCAAATACCCATGAATCACTTGGATGAGTAGCAAGATAAATTTCAATAACATTTATACATGAAGCGAAAGTCACACTTCCCTTCTTTTTCTTTTGTTCTTCCAGATACAACTTGCAATTCCTCCACCAATGGCCAGGCTTATGGCAGTGGTGGTAAGTGTCAGAGCTAGCAGGGCCTGACTTGGACTTTCCAGCCGAATTAGACTTAGAGCCCGAGATCGCATCTGGAGCTTTAGCCTTTCCCTTACGCCTTCTCTTCTTACTTTCCTTTTGACCCATCATCACATGACTAGGATTTTTTCTAAGGCTTTCCTCGGCTGTCTTGAGCATCCCATGCAATTTAGCCAAGGTCTTTTTTATGCCATTCATATGATAATTCATGATAAACGGCTCGAAGCTCGCAGGGAGCGACTAAAGAATCATATCTGTGGCTAAATATTTATCAAGTTTAGAGCCAAGCTTCTCTAGGTTCTCAACGTAACCAATCATCTTGATCACATGAGGACTCACTGGACTGCCTTCCACCAACCTACACGCAAACAAGGACTTTGAGACATTATACCTCTTAGTCCGTGCTTGGTTCTCAAACATGCCCTTCAGCCCCACGATCATATCATAGGCATCTCTGTCCTCATATTGCTTCTGAAGCTCGGATGACATGTAGGCAAGCATGAGACAACTGACATCAATTGAATCACTGACGAACTTCTCATAAGCTTGCCTTTCAGCAATTGGTGTACTATCCGTTGGTCATCAGGGTGGGGTTTCTCTAGAATGTAATTCTTATTCTCCTGTTTGAGAACAATTCTCAAATTCCTGTACCAGTCTATAAAGTTTGTTCTAGACAATTTCTCCCTTTCAAGGATAGGTCGCAGATTAAAAATAGAAGTGTTCTTTGCAGTAGGTGACATGATCTACAACAACAATGCAAGGTTCAGCACTATGCTATATTAATCTTCTATCAAATAAAAGATGTACCACAATATGTAAATGACCGCTTTCGCTCTAACGACACATTGTGGGACAAGATCCATATTCATCTAACTCCTAGTGAGCTTTGGCATCACTGCTAGAAGATTAGCAACATAGGTAAGCAAAACTTTGCTAATCACATCTCTATGTGACTCTTGTTCGTTGGGGTAGCATCCAATGCCCAACTCCCAACTCCATGCCCTAGAGCCCAAAACCGTTTTGATAGCTTTGTTAAGCAAACCAATACTATGCATGTGGTGTCCAACATCCACCCTAATTGGTCAAGATAAAAGATGGCACCCTGCTTTGACAGACCCACAATCGATGATCGAGAACCTTAGTAGGTGCAGCTATTGGAAAGAGCATCAATACTTAATTTTCTGAGGGAAACTATTTTAACATGGTAACGATGCCTACCGTACACAGAACATAAAAGAATAGTATGATAGAAACATAAGTAAACATTACAGGCAATCATATTAACTATGACATAGTATGTCCCTCTCGCATGGTGATCTCCATCTCCATGGTTCCTATCCATCGGGTCATCACACTTCAGGCCTCCATAAACCTGTATCAGCCTATTACAACTAATAGCACTATACTAGTTACATTAGCAGAAGCATTACATGTCGACGCGCAGGTCGTACAACATTTGAATAGCCTTGAGCTGTAATCAACCATGACACACATGCCATGTTATTACAAGCGAGTATCATATACTTTGCAAGGCCATACCAGTCACAACATTCCCTGCAAAAATAAGTTAGGCTGAATCTAGACGTGACTAAACCAAGCCCGGAACTTTCGGCTCAGAGGACTGGAACTTCCGGTCGAAGGGCCCAGAACTTTCGACTCAGAGCCGGAACTTCCAAAATCGACCTTCTGACTCGGATTTAAATTGGCCTGGAACTTTCAGGTCATACCTGGAACATCCAAAAATAAGCTTTCGTACGGAATTTATTTTTGTCCGGAACTTTCGGTCTAACCAGAACTTCCAAAAATAACATTCTATATCGAAAATTATTTCGGCCCAGAACTTCTGGTCCAACCAGAACTTCCGAAAATCCGACGATAAAAATAATAGATCCAATCTATTTCCATCATATATCATCATATGTGATCGATACAGATCAAACACTACGCACGTAGGCTCTAATACCACTGTGGGGTTATGGGGAGGCTACGCTAGCGCTTAATTTCAAAAATTTACCCTGTTAGCCTAGGAACCATGCGTGTAATAGGATCATGGATCGTTACCTTGAGCCTCGAGACACGCTCGGGCAGCAGAAGTAGAGTCGATGAAGCGCGTCCTTGAGCTGTTCCTCCTGGCTCCTTTCGTTCGTCGGTGATCCGGCGATGAAGACGATGCGATCCTCCGATCCGACAACCTCCACGTAAGGAAGACGAGCACCACTATTAGAGTAGTGCCTCCAGGGTATCCACATGTCTAGGGACAGGATCACCTCACGCCAACGTGCTAGCACCACTCGCTAGATCCGAACAGATTGATCACAACACTTGCACTCGAGGAGAGAAGAGAGGTGACGGCTAGGGTTCTCAACCAGGAGCAATAGCAACAACCAGCAGCAATGGCAATAACCTTTTTCGTGCTAGCCCCACCTCTCATTATATAGTGCCCTGTCACGGGCCTTTAATCTATATTAAAGCCCAACGGATCTAATCTGTTCGCTTAGACCGGAACTTCCGGTTCTGACCAAAACTTCCGAAAATAACCTTCTGTATTGAATTTATTTTGACTCAGAACTTTCGGTCTAATCGGAACTTCTGGTTTGTCCAGGCAGGCCCAGAACTTCTGGCTCCTACAGAAAATCAAAACTGGAGCTGGCCCGAAACTTTCGGTCCAACCGAAACTTTCGGATGCTCCAGAACCCAGAACTTCTGGCCCTCAGCCAGAACTTCCGGTTCCCCCAGAATTCTCTTGAGCACAATTCCATCATCAACAAGGGTGGCACGAATCTCGCCTTGAGCTTGACTGATGTCGTGTGGTAAAAGGATTGGTGCGTAAGTATATCAATGTTCAGAAAGTATGATTTTGACTTTATATGCTTTCGGGGGTCAATATGTGCTGATAGGTACCGCTATTGATCGGCGATTCGGAAAGGGTTTCTAGGTAGCGGCCGTTTGCATATGAACCTATCGGGTCGCACGCTTAAGGGGATTGGATTTTAAAGCTTGCAAGAATTGGCTCTTGTGCAAGTGGGAGATTGATGGAATTGTGCCCAAGAGAATTCTGGGGAACCGGAAGTTCTGGCTAAGGGCCGAAAGTTCTGGGTTCTGGAGCATCCGGAAGTTTTGGGCCAGCCCTAGTTTTGGTTTTTGGAGGAGCCGGAAGTTCTGGTTGGACTAGAAGTTTCGGGCCTGCCTGGACGAATCGGAAGTTCCGGGTCAAAATAAATTCAATACAGAGGGTTATTTTCAGAAGTTCCGGTCAGAACCGAAAGTTCTGGTCTAGGCGAACAGATTAGATCTGTTGGGCTTTAATACAAATTAAAGGCCTATGACAGGGCACTATATAAAGAGAGGAGGGGCTAGCACGAAAAGGCTGCTGTTTGCTGTTGGTTTGACCAAACCCTAGCCGCCACCTCTATTCTCTTCTCGATTGCAAGTGTTGTGATCGATCTCCCCAGATCTCGAGGGTGGTGCTAGCACGCCGGCGCGAGGTGATCCTGTCCTCGGACGTGTGGATACCGTGGAGGCACTACTCTAATAGTGGTGCTCATCTTCTTCCCGTGGAGATCGTCGGATCATAGGGTCGCGTCATCTTCATCGCCAGATCACCGACGAACGAACGGAGTCGGGAGGAGCAGCTCGAGGACGCGCTTCATCGACCCTACTTTCGCTGCCCGAGCACGCCTCGTGGCTTGAGGTAACGATCCATGATCCCATTACACGCATGATTCTTGGGCTAACAGGGTAAATTTTTGAAAATTAAGCGCTAGCGTACCCTCCCCATAACCCAACAGCACCTTTGTGCTGCCCCAGACACCGTTTGTCAGTAGTTGCATGCTGCTCGTGTGAAATTGGTGAGTACGCCATACTCTTCAACTCTCCTACAGTAGTACATGGCATTATCTTGTTGCTGTGTTAGGATCTAAAAGAATGGCTAGGATGTGTATGCTACAATCAAATAGATAACGTGATAAAGCCATCAGAATATTTGATACTTTTGACTGTTTTGTGATATATATGCCAGCTCCATTTCAACTTAGCATAGAAATGTACCATCTTTCTGTAGAATCATATATTCTTTGTTATCTTTCCATGTAGTTTGATGTTGGATTTTAATGTTCATCTGCTTTAAAAAGTAGACACAACTTGGATCTCTGAGGTTGATCTTTTGCAGTGCAAATTCTCAAGTTAAAATTTTGAATATGTTCATTGTAATGCTTCTGGGTTCTCACTTCTCAGAAGACAAATCTTGTTGGTTTTATCAATTGGTGTGGTGTACAGAATGTCTGAATGCATGTTTAGTGAAAAATACTTCTCATGTGGCCATCATTGTCATTTTCACTACATGCTTGATGAGTAGATGACCCTCCGACCATGTCAACTCTAGTTTCTGCTACTTTGCAGGCAGCACAGCTCATCTAATGATGCTTATTCACTTGAGCATTGTATTTGTATTTGTATTTGTTCGTGGAATTGACAGTGAACCAGGTTTGTCATGGATAAGGAGGTAACTATTATTGTAACACTCCAGGTATGTACATACCCGAGATGCCACACAAAGCACTAAAATTATGTAAGTCTAAAATTTATTCAAAATTTTGACAGAGTCTTCCTTGTAATATGGATATCTATCATAGACAGTTTATAAGATATTATCATACCAATCATCCACAACTTTAAAACTATAGCCAAACACCACATACAGTCCCATAAAAATAACTATAACACAAATAATGACTCAAAGATCCAAATACATAAATTAAGTTACACTACATATTATGACTAAGATAGGATGTAAATGTTATGCAAGGTGACGTATGGTTAAAGTTGCTACATCCCGACCCATAATGATATTGTCAATGAGTACCTAAAAACCAAATGAAACACAAGAGTGAGTAAAGAATACTTGACAAGTATAATATAGAACTAAATACAATTTATGCATCATATTTACATCAAGAATCAATAAGAACATTTTTTCCTTTGGAAATCGAGAAAACAAAAAATAGTAGTTTCTATCCCAGACAATCATGAATATCCTTTAGCATTACCAGTAAGCTGAGCAAACGGGGCCAATGCTCACTCATAAGATCACGAATGAAAAAGTAAATAATACTCTATGACTACGTATGGAACTTGAACTTCTATAATAAAGAATCAAGGATATAAACACTAAATATTTGAATATATACTTTGAATAATTATGAGATAATATAACAAGTGCACAAAATTAAATAACAAGATAAAGTAAGGAGTATAACATAAGAAAAAAAACATCCATTCAACACAAAATTAGTTCGTCATGCACTTGCCTTAACCGTAGATATAACCTGGATTTTCACTCGCTTTATCAGAAGACTTCACACCCTTGCAGCGAGAACAATCAATTTGAAAAGAATTAGTGGTTGCTAAAAAATCCCCAAATTTTCCTCTCTTCTTCTCTTGCCTATCCTCTCCCTTCTCCCCTTCTCTTGGTTCCCTGCTGTCTCCCTACCTTCTGTCTCCCTACCTTTCTCTTGGCTCACAGGAAGCTCGACTGATGGCGGCGGCGGTGACCAATGATGGTGGTAGTGGCTACTGGTGGCGGTGGGCAGTAGCAGGATGACTAGAGGCAGAAGCGGTGACTAGGGATGTCAAGAAGATTGGGGATCGATCTATTATCTAAGAAGATATATATATTCCTCCTCTAATCTAACGGCCCAGGTTTAATCACCTGCTACAAACTCATCCAAAATTCAATTTCAACAAATAAATACAAAAATGAAACCTACTCGATGAGCACAACTCAACCACGAAACCAGATCGTCCACCAGAGCAACGGTTAAAAAGTTATATTTTAGTACCTTTTTATTTAATTTTGGGTATTACAAATATTGACGGCGGTGGTGGCTCGTGTAGTAGAGTCGATGACATTGTAATCAGTAAAACAGGTAAGTTTATGCACTCTAGTGGAGATGTAAATTTAAAATATGATATGATATGTTATATATGATATAAGTATAACCAACTAAATTTTTTAATCTTTTCTTTTCAATCTTAGGAGCTCACGTAAAACTATGAGGACCTATTGAGGACCCATAGAGCCATGGGGATAAATGAAAAGCACTTGGATTCAAGTGTGCGTACGGTACAACTAGTAGGGATAGTGGAGGTAAAACTCGTTTGAAGAACCATCTAGCTAGGGTAGTATTTACATCAGGATTTGGACTGATAGGACATTTGGGACATATGCCATTGGGTTCAATAGCTAGGCCGATGGGCCACCAAAAGCACTTAGCAAGCAAAAATAAAGTTTCCACGGAGCGGGCTTGATCTTAAATGTGCCTGGTTTACCTCTAATAATTGTTAGATTAAAGTTAGTTTAGATTATGCATCCTGATGATTTCAAGTCATGTACAGCTCGGTTTAGTCCCCTGGCTATAAATAGCTACTCTCGAGGTTGTTGTAAACACATTCAATCAACTCAAACAAACAATTCTCGGTGTATCGCCAACCCTAGGTATGTAGCATTATGACAATTCCCTATGCGAGATCGGGCTACATCGATCAAGTTCGATATCCGATCATGCCATGGACAACCTTCTTGATAAACTCAATTGTTTTAATTAGAGCTTTCTTGGTTGAGTCCGATACTATGATTAGATCAATCAGTTTGCTAGTTATCACTGTAATTCATTGGTTTTCTTGTATATATAATGTTTTATTGTTTAGATCAATGTGTTGCATCATTCACGTCGGTGTTGTGGTTAAGGTTAAACAGGATTGCATGACGATCATGAGTCTAATGCTGTCTTGGTTAAGTCCGATCTATTATGCTCACGTTGAGTCATGTGAGATGGTTCGATCTAGCTTATAAGTCTGATATTTATCAGAGTTTTAGCTGATAAGTTATCTGTTATTTTGGTCGATCTGGCTTAAATTTGATTGATTATGTTTAGCATTATCTTTATGCTGCATCGGTTGAGTTCGACTTGTAAGGATTTATGTGTTGACGATGTTACATAAGCCAATTTATATTCATTCACCAGATCACAATTTTCATACATCACATCACAATTTCCATACATTACAATTTCCATACACCCACCAATAGCAATAAAAGGTCAATTAGTCTTCATCCAACACCAACAGAGCACCAAAATATTTCAACAAGTCACAAAGTTGATCCTAGCAAAGTCATCAAAAAAGCTCCAGCACTAACCAACCACACTCATCATAAAAAGCTCTAGCACAGTCATCACAACATCACAAGTTGCTGGTGTATTTTAGAGAGTGGGATTGACTTGACCATGTCCAAAACTTATTAGCTGACAAAGGTGGTTGTTAGTTTCTAGTGATGTCTTCTTCAAAGTCTCAATCTCTTCTGATAATTTTGCCATTGTTGTTTCACAATCCTGTGCTTGTGACTTCAAATTATCCACCTCCTATCGAAGTCCAGTAGCTTGGTGCCTCTCAGTCTCAAGTTCAGCTTGAAGCTTTTGAACTTGCGTAGAACCACCAAGTCTGGATCCTATCCTGGAGACCGACTGCAAGCCAACATTTTGGAGGAATGTGCTTGATCGTGGCATGTCATAGCCTAAAATTTTCAAAACAATAAAGTAATAAAAGTTGTGAATAAAATAAAAGAAAATAAAATAGAATTTTTGTATAAAGAAAATAAAGAGTTTTTGGATATAAAATTTTGAGGAAGAAATTTTTGCAAGTAAAAAGTTGCTAGACATTTTTGCAAAAGTCTCTAAAAACGTAATGAATTTTTCTGGAATTTTTCTGAGCCAAAAATGTTTTTTTTGAATTTTTGGAAGACTTTTCTAAAAGAAAAATAATTAAAAATAAAATTTTAAAATTAATTTTTCTTTCCCCTGGTCGGGCCGACCGCCGTTGGCCTAGTTCCCGCGTGCCCCCACCTCGGCCCAGCTATGCCCTGCTAGCCCAGCCGAGGCGCCCCGCTAGCCCACAGCGCCCGTAGGCCCAGCTCCTGCTTCGTGTCGCTGAAAGGTAGGCCCCACCTATCAGCACCATCCCCTACCTCACGCCAGCGCCCCCGTCGCGCCCTAGCTGTGCTGCCGCCCTACAATCCACCACCGTGGGCCTCCTCCGACCAATCCGAGCGTGTCGGGGATATGACCCCCGGTACCCCGCAGTTGAGCTTATCAGACCGGACCAAGGGCAGGTCAAGACCACCATTAACCGTTCAGTATGGCCCATAAATAGGGGTTTGATTGTGATAAGGAAAGTTGAGTTCTTATTAGGTAGTTAAGCTCTGGATATGATATCTAGAGGTTTATTTGTACCAGAATCCTTTTAATTAGGGATTTAGTACCCGAGTTTGGTAGGCAATCTAAATCCTACTCGGGATAGAGTCCTGCGTTGTTAGGCTCACCTCCTGAGTATATAAAGGAGGCAAGACCACCCAAGAGGACAAGCTTTTCAGTAATTTTTTTCTTGCTTTCGATGACCCATGCCTCCATAGCTTGATTGCGTCGTATTGTAAGATCCACCATCATAGTACACACCAAAACACTAGACATAGGGCTATTATCCTCTATGAGACTTGAACTAGTATAAACCTTGGCTCTTGTGTTCTAGAGTCGACCATCGGGTTCGAAGGCATTGTGCTTCCCTTACACACATCTAATCACCACCTCGGGTACCTCCTTGGGTGGACTGATCGATGATTCACCGATAGTTGGCGCGCTAGGTAGGGGTCGCGTCACTTTCACTAGGATCTAATGGCACTTCTTTCGGGTTTTCTCATCCCCGCTGGCTCCATCTTCGTATTCAGGAGTCTGACATTCGTCGGGGATCCAATGGGATGGCTTGTATTATCAGGTCCCTTGACGAGGTGAACGGCCGGACGGTTAGGTCAACTTCGGGATCTGGCTGGCCTTGAACACTACATCATCTTCTCCAGCAAAAAGGGGTGGATGGTTTGGTGCCGGTGGGCGGAGACCAGGCGGCTCAATAGGTTCGAGGATAATCGGTGGCTCTCGGCCAATCTTGTTATGATGGCTGAGGGGGTGCTATCCACCACTAGCAGCGAGAGGCGGCGCTACGCTAAAGGCAATAAGGTTGAACAAGACAATGGGGTCCACCAAAACCTTGAAGATGAATTCACCCTATAGTTCGATGGAGAGAAAGTCTTCAAAACTCCGGCTACCAACCTAATGGCCATTGAGAGGGCTCTCAACTCTATTCCCCAAACCCCAGAGCTACGACGAGCCAAAGCGCTTGCTCAGGTGATAGCAACTCAGATCAACACCTCGGCTCTGGCTCTAGCTCGACCACCGACTCCTTCCCTAGAAGACAAGGAGGATGATGGTCAGGACCGATACCAACCGTCGTGCAGCCAAAACCCACCTGTTGATAGCCCGCACGGCGACCACTTACAACCGCCACCCTCAGGAAGGCAGAACAGGTTGCATTCCGAGATCCACAGGCAGACCAACAATCAAGGTGACATCGAAAATAGCTACAGTAGTATTGGTAGCAGCGCCAATCATGATGATTCGACTGAAGGTCACAACCCCCATAATCACAGAAGAAGCAGAAGCTAAGATGACCACGGCGGTTTCCCTGCATTAACTTGGCTCCTGAGGCAAGTCAGGTGGCCGAGGTCCTTCCATCCAACAGGAATCGAACCATATGATGGTAAAATAGATCCCTCACAGTGGCTATGACTCTACTACACCACCGTTCGGGCGGTAGGAGGGGATGAGGAGGTCATGGCTAGCTACCTTCTAGTCATGCTATCTTCGTCTGCCAATAATTGGCTCTCGAGCCTACCCAGGAACTCTATCGATTCCTAGGCTCAACTCCATTCATCCTTCATTGACAACTATCAAGGAACGTGGTAGAAGCCTGGTACCCGATATGACCTCCAACGATTGCGACAAAAGGAGGATGAGACGTTTCACAGTTTTATCTAAAGGTTCTCGAAGAAAAGGACTACATTCGTGGATATCGACGAGCGGGACATCATCAATTGCTTCATCGATGCCTTGTACCACTCTTTCGAGTTGCACGAGGCCCTCATGAGGAAGAAGCCAAAGACCATAGCTCGGATGATCTCTATTGCAGAAAGCTACGCCGATTGCGAAGATGCTCGAAAGAAAAAGATAGAGCGGTCACACCACGGGAGTTGATCTCATTGAAACAAAGATGACCGACCTCAGTCTCCTCGATAAGAGGATGACCGACCGAGATCCTCTCAAGGCAAACAAGAGCGCAAAAGGAAGACGGAGAGAACTGTGGCAGCCACCTACAGTTCACGACGCTAGGAGGATGAAGCCATGCTAGAAGAACTCAACAAACCTTGCCCGTTTCATCCAAAGAGCAAGCACACCACGCGCAAATGCTATTCGCTACAAGACGTACTCACCAAAGAATCTTGCAGTAATCCCCGCTAGGAAAAAAGACACCGGGATGATGACGATGTCCCAATTTGTTTGCCCCCCGCAGCGCACGCTACCCATTTGAATTCCTTCATTTCGCAAC
>KE372219.1:384678-399313 GCA_000418225.1 Zizania latifolia
AAAACCTTTAGTAGCCATAAATACTAAAACCAATTTTTATTAATTTGAAGGTTCATTAATTCTTGAAAAGTGCCATAACCATAATTAAATTCTCAGAACAATATAATCCAGCGTAATTGTATATATATTACAAATTTTTTACATTACTACAAGAGTTTTACTTTTTCTTTACAAGCATTCCTTCGTCGTGATTGTGCCATACGTAGGGAGCATCCTCATTGCCTAATAGGATGCTTGTGTCAACCTCCACTGCGAATGATGATATCTTGTCAGACTGATTATATTCATCTTCATCTGTGATGCCCTCTACTCCCATGATTTTTCTTTTCCCTTGAAGAATTTTGTGTTGTTTTGGCCTATTTTCTGAATTGTCATTTGGCAATGCTCTTTTTCTGGCATTTTTGGGTTTACTAGCCATGCCAGGCACATAAAAAACTTGTGTCATATCTTTGGTAAGGACGAACAGTTCATCTCTGTATCTAATAAGATTAAGGTCAACAGTAGTCATAAATGTCAAGATTGAGGATGATGGCCCCATAACCAACCAGGTCGGTTGATTGTCAACGGAGACATTATCCATGAAGTACTGTCACAACCAACCATCAAAGTTGTCCATGTCCTGACGTGTAATCCAGGCCACATACTTTCTAGGGTGTTTGGAGAATAGGATCTCCTGATGCTTCTCAATGTATGGAGCCACCAAAGATGATTGTTGCAAAATAGTGTGGTGTGCTTTAGCGAACGAAGCAAGGTCATTAATCATTATTGATTTCTTCCCAAGTGTGCCTTTTTCTCTTAACCTCCCCTCATGGCGTGATACAGGAACAATAATAGGGTTGAGGTCATCAATGTAGTCAACACAAAACTCTATGACCTCCTCTATTCCATAACCATTTACGATACATCCTTTTGGACGAGAATGATTATGGACATACTTCTTTAGGACCGCTATGTACCTCTTGAAAGGGAACATGTTGTGTAGGAATACAGGGCCAAGAATACCTATCTCTTTGATAATATGAACAAGTAGATGTGTCATAATATCAAAGAAGGATGGAGGAAAGATCATCTCAAGACTAACAAGAAAATGAACCACATCAATCTGCAGCTTTTCTAGTCAGCCTGGATCAATTACCTTCTGTGAAATTTCATGAAGGAATGCGCATAACTTTGTGATTGTAGCTCTAACATTTTCTGGTAGAATACCCCATAGTGTAATTAGAAGTAATTGTGTCATCAACACATGACAATCATGAAACTTTAGGTGTAACAATTTGTTCTCTTTCATGTTTATCAATCTCTTTATATTAGAGGAGTATCCAGACGAGACCTTCACACTGTTCAAGCATTCAAACATACTTTCCTTCTCATCCTTACTAAGCGTGTAGCTAGCGCGACGTAAGTACGCGTCATTATCTCTTAGTTCTGAGTGTAGGTTAGCTTGCTGTTGCATATCTTGCAAGTCTTGCTTTGCTTGTAGCGTATCTTTGCCTGATCCATATACAACTAGGAAGCCTAGTAGGTTGATACACAGATTCTTCACAAGGTGCATCACGTCAATTAAGTGATGGACATCTAAGTCTTCCCAATAAGATAGGACTCAAAATATGGACTGTTTTCCAGATTTTTGCGTTTTCATCTGTACTCTTTGCAGGTTTGGTACCATGGCCCTTTCTAAATACCACTCTTAGATCCTTAACCATAGCGAATACATGCCTCCCATTACGATGAATAGGTTTAATACGGTTCTTCGCCGTCCTACTGAAATGCTTACATTTCTTTCTTAACAGGTGGTTGGTACCGAGAAATCGACGATGGACCATATACACGACTTTCCTACAATTTGGCAAATACATGCTGTCGGTATCGTCAAAACACTATATGCATGCCTTGATACATACAGTCATAGGCCAGGTACTGTGACTACTACTGCTCAAATCACCGAAAGGATTCATACCATCCGTACTTTGAGTAAACCTTATGTTTCTTATCTCATCTACAAAGTCTGGGTACTTTCTATCAAAATTTCTCCACTAGGTCCCATCAGCAACGTGTCTAAATATTCTATCCACCTTATGTTCTTCTTTGTGTGACTGCATCATTTTAGCATGTGCTTTGTTTATGAATAAACACTTTAACCGTGCTATTATGGGGAAATACCATATCACCTTAGCGGAAACCCTCTTCCTATGACTGTCCACGCCAATGTCACCAGTGTTATCATGCTTAATCTTATATCGCGACACACTGCACACCGGACAAGCATCTAAAGAATTGTACTCCTCGCTATAAAAGAGAATATAATCATTGGGGCAAGCATGTATCTTTTCTACTTCTAATCCTAGAGGGCAAACAACTTGTTTTGCCTCGTATGTTGTTTGAGGCAAATTGCTATCCTCTGGAAGCATGTTTTTAATGAGCCGTAACAACTCATTGAATTATTTGTCAGACATACCATTTATCGTCTTCTATTGCAATAGATCTAGTGTCGTACGCAATTTTTTTCCCATTTTTACAATCCAGGTACAACAATGTCCGATGGTACTTTAACAAGCGTTCAAACTTTTTAAGGTCCATTTCACAATCAAAGTCATCCGCTACATCACGGAACATCTGTTCTAGGTCATCGTCTTCCACAACATTGGTATCTGCAATAGATTCATACTGGGTGAAGCCTGGAATGTTATTGTAGTCTTGTTCTTCATTATCATCTTCCTGTATAACACCATTTTCACCGTGCTTCGTACAACAAATATAATTAGGCATGAATTCCCTTGAGAGCAAGTGGGAGTGAATGGTAATTGTCATGGAGTACATCCTCAGATTCTAGGAGTCTATGCATGGATAACATATAAAACCCGATGGAGGATTTTGGGCCTTGGCTACTTCGAGAAAATCACGTACACCATGATTGAATTCTAACGAGCATTGGTCAACGCTGTACATCCACTACCGGTTCATCTACATTAACAAGATTATAGCCCAATTAGATTTAATCATATTATGAAAAATTAACCAACATCAAAGTAGATTTTTCAGCCCAATTAAATGTATTGATCGACCGAAGCATCTCCGATGTAATAAAAAAGATAAATTACTGCCATTAAGAAAAATTAGAGCTCACACATTTAGATTTATATAACTCTAATGTATCACGTGCCATACAATCACAAAAACATATTTTTGCAACTCTCTAGTAAAAAGAAGCAATAATAACTAGAGATTAGATCATCGTACAATAATTTTACTACATTTCAAGATAATGTACATTTCTTAAGAACAACACCTAAGAAAAAACAACCAAACGAATTAACAAAGCAATAGGAATCAAAGTATCACATTTCACAAATCTGCCCGTACGTCCATCTAGATAATTGATCACATTTCACAAATCAAGCAGCAAGTTCATCTTACAGTAAAGAATAGAGCTACTAACCTTTAGGCACCCGCAAGATCAAAATCACCAAAAATAATTAAAATTTTGGCAGCTACTATAACCACCTCTTTGTTCCTCTCTATTCGATCACCGGCACAACACAAGCTACAGGAATCAAAGTATCGTATTTCACAAATCAAGCACCAAGTTGATCTTACAGTAAAGAATTGAGCTACTAACTTTCAAGCACCTATAGGCTCAGGATCACTACAAAGAATTAAAATTTCAGCAGCTACTATAACCTCCTCTTTGTTCCACTCTATTTGATCACCGGTACATCACAAGCTACAGGAATCAAAGTATCACATTTCACAAATCAAGCACCAAGTTTATCTTACAGTAAAGAATGGAGCGACTATCCAAAACAACTATTCTATTTCATTTATTTATTAGTCCAGAATATCCAGTTAAGTTTAGATCATCCGGATAAACAATGCACGATTTTTGACCTAAACGGCTAGTTTTGAGAAAGGGGTATAAATACCTCCCCTCTTCCATAATCAGGGCACATTTTTCCAAAACCTAGCAGCCTTGCCATTTACTCTCTTTCTCTCATCCTAGTGTTTGATCTTGTTTGGATCTTTGAGAGTTGGATTGAGAGTTCTTTACCAATCTCCTTGAGTTCTTGTTAATCCATCTTCTTGGGAGTTGTGGTGTTGTGTGCGTCTTGATCTTCAGTGAAACTTTAAGCACACGGTTTTGGATCACGTCAACAGATTCATTACTCTTGGAAGTGATCCCTCCTAGACGGCTAGGCGTTAATCTGTGAGCACCCAAGGATTGTGGGTGATCGGACAAGTTTGTACATGGCCTCGCCTCGGCTTCGAAGAGGTAACGAGTGAAAACCAAGGCTTATGGCGGTGAGCGCTTGGTGAGGTTTAGGGTTGAAAGAGACCTGGCCCTTTGGGGTTTCCTCAACGGAGACGTAGAATCGTTGGATCCAAACTCTGATAAAAATTCATTGTGTCAATCATCATTCCTGTTAGTTGTTATTTACTATTTGCCCTATTCATTAACTAGCTAGGATAAGTTTCATTAAATTCTTGTTATCAAAGTTCATTGGCTAGATCGCTTTTCTGTTGTTCACATTATTTTGGATCTGTAGTACTCGGATCATCCGGATAAACCCAGATAATCTAGAACTCGGATGTTTTTGTTTTCATCCAGTACCCAAAATATCTGACTAAGCCCAGATAGTCTGGGCCCTAGAAGTTTAAACTAACAAGTTTAGTTGAGAATTTTTAGATTGCCTATTCACCCTCCTCTAGGCAATTTCCAATTGGTATCAGAACAGGCTCTTCTCGAAGGCTTAATCGCTTGGAGAGTAAAGATGTCAGAAGAGTCGAATTCCACCGGCACCGAAAAGAACAATGTTGGAGGGAAGAAAGGAACAGCATATCCTTTTGATTACTCCAAGTTAAATCTTAGTAATAATTATCTCTCTATGCCAATTGGTCGTACACCTTACTTTGATGGTACATACTATGCGGCTTGGAGATATAAAATGAAGTTGCACCTAATCTCTATGCATCTGAATATTTGAAAGATTGTGTGCACATGTATTGATGTGGATGACTCAAACGTGTACGTCATCAACTAACTACTAATGAAGAACAATCAATTCACCACAATGCTCGAGCTGTGAGTGTTCTACTTGCTGCATTGAGTCCTGAAGAATTCAACAAAGTTGATGGATTTGAGGAAGCTAAAGAAATATGAAAAACTTTGTAAGTTGCCCATGAAGATACATCTTCAGTTAGGGAGTCAAAGATTGAGCTTCTTGAAGGAAAGCTTGGAAGATTCATTATAGAAGATGATGAAACTCCTCAAAAAATGTATGACTGCCTCATGGTCCTTATGAACAAGATAAAGGGTCTTGGAAGCGAAAAAATGATCGATCATGTGGTGGTAAAGAGGTTGCTCCGTGCTATAGCACCAAGGAATCCTACCTTGGTGACACTAATCTGGGAGCGAAAATAATTCAAGAAGATGACTCTAAATGATGTGCTAGAAAGAATCATAGCACATGAGTTAATGGAAGAAGAAGCCAAGGAAGTAAAAGACCGTGCTAAGCTTCAAAACAACAAGGACAAGGATGTGGCTCTTAAGGCTAAAAAGAAAGAAGAATCAAGTGATGATGAAAGTGATAATGAAGAGCTTGTATTATTTGTCAAAAAATTCAAAAAGTTCATGAAGAAGGGTGGATTTAACAAATACAAAAAAAATGACAAGTCAAAGAATAGGAAGTCTAAAAAAGGGTGCTATGAATGTAGTGATCTTGGTCACTTCATAACCGATTGCTCTAAAAAGAAGGAACAAGAAAGCAAAGAGAAGCACAAGTACAAGAAGGAAAAGAAAGGTGGCCATGCTCACATTGGTGAAGAATAGAACTCTGACTCCGACTTCGAGTCTGATCAGACTCTAGCAAGAAGGGAGTCACCACCATCACCATCGCCAACATAATGCCTCCAAAGCCTTCACTCTTTCGAGATTTGAGCGATGACGAAATTGTCTTCCCCAAGTGCTTCATGGCAAAAAGCAAGAAGTTAACTATGATGTCTAAAGTTTTAGATAAAGATGAATATAGTGATTCTAGTGGTGATGAATCTAAATTTGATAATGACAGGTTTAAAAATATGAGTAAGCAAATTTTATCTATGTTTAAAGAACTTATAGAAACAATAGAGTCGCAAGAAGCAACTCTTAAAAAAAAGAGGATCTACTCATTAATGAGAAGAAAATGAATCTTGAACTTGAGTGGCTTCTTGCTAAGGAAAGGTAAAACGTAGATAAATTAACTAAATAATCTAGTTTAGTAAATGAGTCTAAAGAAGAATTAGAGAAAACACTCAAATCTCTTAAGAGTAAGCTTATTGTTCTTGATGAGAACAATAAGAGCCTTGAAGAGAGAATTGAGTCTATAATAACTTACCGTGTTTCTATTTCTTCTATTGTTTCCACGAGTAATGGTTATGTTAAATGTTATAATCTTGATATTACTGCTTATGAGACTAACATGAAGGAAATAGAAGTTTTAAGAAATGAGAATAAAAGGCTTGGCATATTAGTAAGCTATGGGTGTATAAAAGCTTACAAGTCAAAGGACGCCTTATTTAAGACTCTCAACACTCAAAGCAATGTTGAGAAGCGTAGATTTGACTTTCATCCAAATGAAAGTAAAGTCAATGCTAGAAGAAGATTTAAGGGTAAGGAAGTCATAAAGTTTGTGAAGGACAAAATCCAAAGAAAATCGATAACAAGCCTCATGCCTCTCAAGCTACTTTTTATGCCTCATATCTTATTAAGAGAAACCACCGTGGTAAAGTGGTTGCTAAATTTATTAGAGATAAAAGTGAAAAACCTTTAAGATGTATTTGGATTTCTAAAGTTCTTGTGACTAACATTGAAGGACCCAAAATGATTTAGGTACCTAAAACAAAGAACTAATCTCTTTTGTAGGAATATTCCTCTAGTGGATCAAGTTAGGTAATGGACAGTGGATGCACCAATCACATGACCAGAGAGAAAATTTTGTTTATGTCTTTTGAACCAAATCAAGGTAATCATGAGTCCATCGTATTTGGTGACAATGAAAAAGAAAATATAATGGGTGTACGCAAAATTTCTATATCAAATGGTAACTCAATTTCAAATGTTTTATTAGTTGAGTCCTTAAGTTATAATTTGCTTTCAATTTCTCAATTATGTGAAATTAGTTATAATTATCTTTTTACTAATGAGGGTGTGACCGTTTTGAGAAGAAGTTTCAATTCCGTAGCCGACTAGCTCATGTTAGGATGAAGAACTTGTCAAAGCTTCTAAAAGGAGAGCATATTCTAGGACTAACCAATGTTGCGTTTGAGAAAGACAGGTTGTGTAGTGCTTGTCAAGCCGGTAAATAAGTTGGAGCACCACATACCACCAAGAACATTATGATGACAAGGAGACCACTGGAGCTTCTATATATGGATCTTTTTAGACCAGTGGCATATTTAAGCATTGACGATAACAAATACGATTTAGTTATTGTTGATGACTATTTTTGTTTTACTTGGGTGTTCTTTTTGCATGATAAGAGCGAAACACAAAGTGTGTTTAAAAGTTTTGCAAGAAGAGCTCAAAATGAGTATAAAATCAAAATCAAGAAAGTGAGAAGTGACAATAAGAGTGAGTTCAAAAATACTCAAGTTGAATACTTTCTTGATGAAGAAGGCATCAAGCACGAGTTCTCCGCTCTTTATGATCCACCTCAAAATAGAGTGGTGGAATGGAAGAATCAAACACTGATAGAGGCAGCAAGAACCATGCTTAATGAATACAAGACTTTGGACATATTTTGGGTAGAAGGAATCAATACCGTATGTCATGCAATCAATCGTCTTTATCTTCATAAAATATTCAAAAAGACGGCATATGAGCTTCTGACTGGTAACAAACCAAATGTTTTATATTTTAGAGTTTTTGGAAGTAAATATTTTATTTTGAGTAAGCGACCAAGAAATTCTAAACTTGCCTCTAAAGTAGACGAAGGTTTCTTGATTGGTTATGAGTCAGATGCGCATGCCTATCGTGTTTTCAACAAAATCTCAGGTATTGTTAAAGTCACTAGGGATATGACATTTGATGTACCTAACAGCTCTCAAGTAGAGCAAGTTGATTCAAGTGATGTAGGTGAAGAAGAACCTCCATGTGAAGCAATCAAGAACATGCCAATTAGAGATATAATGCCAAGAGTACAAGAACTTACGGATCAATGACAACCACAAGTTGAAGAAAGTTAAACACAAGAAACTCAATAGCAAGAGGTGGTGGACAAGGAATAGGAAGTTCAAGAAGAAGTTGATCAATCACCTGTACAACATCAAAGAATTCATCAAGGAATCAAAAGAGACCACCCCATGAACAATATTCTTGGTGATCTACGGAGGGGAGTAACCACTTGTTTTCGTTTAGCAAATTTTTGTGAATGTTACTCTTTTGTGTCCTCTTTGATTTTTGTGAATGTTACTCTTTTGTGTCCTCTTTGGAACCTATCAAGGTAGAAGAAGCTCTTGAAGATACGGATTGGATGATGACCATGCAAGAAGAGCTCAACAACTTCAAAATAAATGAAATATGGACATTGGTGAAAAGACTGAAGCAAAATGTGATTGGCACCAAATGGATCTTCTGCAACAAGCAAGATGAGCACGGCTTGATCGTTAGGAACAAAGCAAGACTGGTGGCTCAAGGCTTCACATAAATTAAAGGTTTAGATTTTAGTGAAATATATGCACCAGTTGCTAGGCTAGAGTCAATTCGAATATTATTAGTCTTTGCTACTCATCATGATTTCAAGCTTCATCAAATGGACGTAAAAAGCGCTTTCTTAAATGTACCAATCACTAAATTGATATATGTGGAGCAACCACCAGGCTTTGAAGATTTCAAATATCTAAATCATGTGTTCAAACTCCAAAAGGCTCTCTATGGGCATAAGCAAGCACCTAGAGTATGGTATGAATGCCTTAAGGATTTTCTACTTAAAAGGGCTTTGAAATAGGCAAAGCCGATCCTACCCTCTTTACTAAGCATTTCAATAATGATTTCTTTGTTTGCCAAATATATGTCGATGACATAATTTTTGGTTCTACTAATAATGATTTTTGTGAGGAATTTAGTAGGATCATGACCAAAAAATTTAAAATGTCAATGATGAGGGAGCTGAAGTTCTTTCTTGGATTTTAAATTAAGCAACTTAAAGAAGAAACCTTCATCAGTCAAACAAAGTATATTAAAGACATGCTTAAGAAGTTTGACATGGAGAATATTAAACCCATCAAAACCCCCATGCAAACCAATGGGTATCTTGATTTAAATCAATAAGGAATCGACGTCGATCAAAAGGTATACCGTTCCATGATTGGTTTCTTATTATATTTATGTGCATCTAAGCCCGATATAATACTTAGTGTTTGTATGTGTGCAAGATTTCAAGCTGCACCAAAAAAATTTCATTTGGTTGCTGTTAAAGGAATCTTGAGATATTTAGTTCATACTCCAAACCTAGGGCTTTGGTATTCGAAAGGCTCAACCTTTGATCCTATCGGCTATTCGGACTCTAATTATACTGATTGCAAAGTGGATAGAAAAAGCACTTCCGGAACCTATCAATTCCTTGGAAGATCACTTGTTTCGTGGTCTTCTAAAAAATAAAATTATGTAGCTTTATCCACAGCCAAAGCCGAATATGTAGCAGCCAGTAGTTATTGTGCTCAACTTCTTTGGATGAAAGAAACCTTGAAAGACTTTGGGCACAACATAACCAAAATCCCTTTATTGTGTAACAATGTGAACGCCATCAAAATAGCCAATAACCCTGTTCAACACTGAAGAACCAAACACATAGACATTCATCATCATTTCTTGAGAGACCATGAGATCAAGGGAGATATAAGACTAACCCATGTGAGAATAGATAAACAGCTTGCCGATAAATTCACCAAACCCTTAGATGAGCATCGGTTTTGTGAGTTAAGAAATAAAATGAATATCCTTGATTCTCGCAACGTAGCTTGTTACATTTGCATATAAATTGCCCATATTACAAATGAGACGATAAATTAATTGCCTTCTTTATATGAAATGGGCTACATTTTAATTAAATGCAAAATCTTCATATTCTTGTTTATGATTCATATGAGCTATGCCATATTTAATTATATTTATTCATGCTTAAAATATTTGTGGTAAAATACTTTTACTAAGCCCCAAAGTGCATGGCATTTGTCTCTTTTGAATTCCTGTGAGTTGAGAAATCTGGAGGTTCCGGATCATCTGGCTCAACCCGGATGCTCTAGACCTATAACCTTTTGAAGTTCATTCTGGTGCACCCGGATTATCCGACTATATCTAGATAGTCTGGCTTGCCTAGAATCCCAGATACTCTGGACCATCTCAGAGTGTCCGGGGCGGGCTATAAAAAAGGGGTCCTGAACCCTCTAGGCTTCTCTCTCCTCACTTCATCTCTTCTCCCTCACTCCAACTTAGGATTTCTCCGGTGATTTTCTTTGAAATCTGTCCGTGGGAGTTGTGGGATCCATTGAGGGGGAGCCTAGGACCCTTTCGGAAGCATCGATCGTCTTCATGAATTCTCCAAGTTCGTCCTTGAGGTGCCCTAGATCGGCTGTTTTCCTTCTAGTCTTTGGTTAAATCTTGATCCTTTAGGCTAGAATAGGTCCTAATAGTATTGTTGTGATGTTCCCTAGCCACATTGTTGAGATCGTTCGGTTTCGATTTTGTGGAACCCGGACTATCCGGTCCTGTTCGGAATGTCCGAGTCCCAAAGGCTCCGGTTAAGTCCGGAGATTCCGGGTTAGATTACATTTAAAAGTTTTCACTCTTTGATTCAATCCTTGATTAAACTTTTGATTCCTTACTGCTTTGTAGCAGTTGTTGCCATGTCTAATAGAAGGCACAAGAAGGCCAGGCACGACCCAAGGAATACTTCTGGTGATGACAGTTACACTAGGGGTTCTCCTCCTCGAGTTTCCAGTGCCGGGCTGCAAGCTTCAAGAGGTCATTTCAAGCGGCTAGCGTTTCGCGCTCGCCGATTCCTAGACATCGGCATCCAAGTTCCCACTGCCTCTTCAGAGAGGCCTCCTCCTTCTCAAGGCAAGGGAAAGCAGCCTGCCTCTAGACAGTCAAGCCGCAGTGATGATGTCCTCTAGCTTGTCTGAAGAAAAGTTCAAGAGCCTTCTCAGGTTGGCAGGGTCACTCTGAGATCCGAAGTCAACTACATGAGGTGAACCCTTAAGGCCAGGCGAGAAAGAAATCAGGATCCCCGGGACTATGTGAGAGATGCCTCTAACTATCAGTTCTACTCGGGCTTTCAGTAGGACTACTACAAGAGTGTCATACTACCCAAGTGGCACCCAATTGTCGAGATGCAATAGATCAACTAGGCTTCAATGAAGAAGAAGGGCAACCTAGTGTTCAACCAGGTGATCCGCATCTGTTAGGCAAAGAATCTCTATGGCCTCATGGAGATTAAGCAGAACTAGTGCGAAGAAGATATCTGCTAGTTTTACTCTACTCTTTTTCAGACAGTGGACAACAAAGAGCCATCCTTTCATTGGAGGCTAGAGGGAGTTGAGTACGAGGTCACCCTCAGTGACTTCGCTGCTATTCTTGGTCTGAACGGCAATGATCTCTCGGCTTTCCAGTTGGATCAAGAACCCGTGCTTGGAGCTGATGCAGTTTCTTACCTGTATGAGCCGGGTTCCTTTGTTGGAGGCAAGACAGAGGGTCTCTCCCCGTTCTTTTCAGTGCCCAATAGCCTGTTCAGAAAGACCCTTCTGCCAAAGCTCGGGGACTCGTCGTCATTGCTGGGCAATACCCACAACCTGCTGTCAGTCATGCGGAAGGACCGAGGAGTGTTCAGTGTGTCTCACTTTCTCTAGAGTGAGATCTGGACCACCTTAGTGTCATCCATGAAGAGTTGCGTGTACGCTCCATACATTTAGCTTGTGATCGACCGAGTCACCCGCTAGAAGATGATACATGAGGTAGAGCACCGTGGGTACACTCCTTAGGCACCGTCTTCTAGAGCGCCTCCAGGGCAGTCCTCCTTAGTAGCTCTACCTCCTTCTACTGGTCCTTAGAGATCTATGCCGTAGTCTAGCCCCTCTAGCACCCCGATCAAGAGGATCCTTTTGGCCATCTTCACGATGTGCCAAAATGACAATCGGTGGCGAGCCAAGGAGGATGAGAGGCAGAACAAGGCGATCAACCTGCTGCTTCAACAATCAAGCCATCCTCCCATAGAGCCATTATTTGATTCTGATGAGAAGAACGACCCCAATGTCATCGCTGACTACAACGACCCGTATGCCCACTTCTTTGGATTTGGAGCAGGGTCGTTCTAGCAGCAGCAGTAGTAGCCTCCTTCGCAGCAGTCTTTATCATCGTCTGAAGAAGATGATGAGAGCGAGGACGACTCCGAGTGAGCCGTTTGCTGTTTTCTCTCTTTTTGGTGTCTTTAATGCCAAAGGAGGAGAAAAGTCAAAGAAGTTGTCGTTGTCGTCGCTTAGCATTAGTTTTGCTTATTTTGGCTCCTAAATAGTAATCCGTGTCATGAACAATGGGCTTGTAATATGTTTTACTTTTATGTATGGCATGGATATTATGGTGTAATGAATAATGCTAGTAATGCTTCATGTTTAATTATGTTCATTTTACATTTATGCCCTAAATGCGTTGAATATTGAGTTTACTGTTTTATGATGATGTATGTTTTTAGGGGAGTTTCATTATTAATATTCATCTTGTTTGTAATTGTTATCACTTCTTTAATCATATTGTCATCAATCACTAAAAAGGGAGAGATTGAAAGTGCATCTTGATGCATCTAGGACCCTAATTTATTTTGGTGTATTAATGATAATAGCGATCAAATGCTACTAATATTATTGCTAAGATGAATGCAGATATCGAAAATCAAAGTGGCTTTGAAATTGAATCGAGATTAGAGAAATCACCTTTTTCTTTAGTATAATTTAGACTCAAATGTGCAAAATGACTTTATTTCATATGAAGTCTAGGTATGCCGTACTATCAAGAGGAATGTGTTGATTAGTGTTCCAAAACTAAGTGCTCAAAGAAAAATTTTCTTGGAAAGTTTTTGCAATTTTTCTAAGTTGAAGTTGGTTTTTTCAGCAAAGCCGAATAATCCGGACATGTCTGGAGTATCCAAAAACAGTGTTCTGTTTTGATTTATTTTACACGTCGGAGTATCCGGGTCCAGCCGGATAATCCAAAAATATTGTTCTGTCGGATTTTCTTTGAAGCACGGAACATCCGGAGCTATCCGGATGATCCGAGAATATCGTTCTGTTGAATTTATTTTGTGAGTTTGAACATCTGGATTTTGGTTGGATGATCCAAAAATCGCTTTCTGTTGGATTTTATTTTGAGGCCCAGAACATCCGGTCAATGCCGGATGGTCCAAAAATTCATTTCTGTTTGGTTTTATTTTTGACCCAGAATATCTAGTTAAAAGCCGAACTATCCGAAACAACTATTTTGTTTCATTTATTTATTAGTCTGGAACATCCGGTTAAGTCCGGATTATCCAGATGAACTAATGAGGGCATCTCTGCCAATGATACAACAGTACATGAACACCAAGGACCAATGACTCGTGCTCAAGCTCGTCAACTCAATTATCAAGTGAATGCGTTCCTAAGTATACACTCTAATGTTTCAAGAATGGAATACTATTTGATCCTTGTGATGTTTTAATTGTCATCAAGAACCAAGGGAAAGAGTTGGAGAAGAACCAGCGAGGACGTCCAAGCCGAGTTGGAAGTCCAATCCAACTCCAGTTCGAGTCCAACTCGGATTCCAGGAGCAGTGTGTACTAAAATCATCACCCAAGCCGCATACAAACTCTGTTTTTGACGTTCCACCCATGCACGGAAAGCTAACTTCGGCACCTTTCCAATGGCACTGGTTTCACCTCAAAATTCTTTCTGAATCAACAGAAATCATCGAAACAAGTTAGCGTCCAGAATCTGTCAGCATAATGTTTTCTGCCTTATTGGGCCTTTGGGCTGTGTATCCAGTTGAGTCCATTAGGGGTGCATCCATAACTACTATATAAAGTGTTTCTACCGCCGTCTAGGATTTTTGGGTTTTTCTTAGATTAATCTGCTACATTGCAGTTTCACCGCTAAATCGGTTTGTAGAACCCCACCGCTAGTGCTTCATATTTTTTTATCGGCAATTTAGATTGCGTGTTACCTTGTTCTTGTGGAGTTCTTCGATTGCTTGCAGGAACAAAGCCTTCATGGTGAGGTCGACTACGTGAGAGAGTGGTTGATAACGACTAGACATGTGGGTGTAGCGGTTGCGAGGTGACGATCGCTGATCGGAAGCCTCAAAACGTGAACGTCTTCACGTCGATCCAATCGAACCTATCGAAAGATCGAACCCCTAGTCGCATCATGAACAGTGCACGATTTTTGACCTAAACAGCTAGTTTTGAGAAAGGGGTATAAATACCTCCCCTCTCCCATAATCAGGGCACATTTTTTTAAAACCTAGCAGCCTTGCCATTTACTCGCTTTCTCTCATCCTAGTACTTGATCTTGTTTGGATCTTTGAGAGTTAGATTGAGAGTTCTTCACCAATTTCCTTAAGTTCTTGTTAATCTATCTT
>KE372219.1:406091-423977 GCA_000418225.1 Zizania latifolia
CACCCATGGCAGAAAAGTAGAAAACAGGAGGCATCAGCAATGTGAGCGGGCATAAAAGAACAAAATTTCCATAACTAGTAGCATTGCAAACACCTCTATGAAAACCCCGACACTGCAGTGGTAAAAGCTAAGTAAATCACACGAAAAAATATTATATTTTAGCACTCTTACAACAAGTCCTGTTTTACTTCCGTTTTTGGATTACATAAATATGCTATGACATTGACAATACGCGAAATAAGGAATATGATAAATACTACCAACCACTCCTATAAGGAGACTACATCTCCACAATGAGATAGCTATACAGAAGTTCCGAGCACTAAAGCATACAAAACACAGATAGAACACAAGCACTCTTGTGGCAGCCACAAATCCATAACAAACAGTCTACATATGTGCATTCTGCAACTCCCGAAAGACTAAATCGATGAACTGATCATTCTGTTAGGCGTATGGCAAGAGTTAGCACCATATATGATGAATAGATACGAGATCTATGTGTTTTTTCAGTGTGAAAACTATACCTGAACAAGTCTCTGGAGGGCTTCCTTAACTTTATCCCGCAAAATAATAGGCCCATCACTATATGAAGGGGTAAGAGATGGAGGTGGCGTTGGTGGTGGAAAAGGTTGGAGTAGGGGTGCGCCATATGGTGCTCGTTGAGAAGATGCAGAAGTTGGATGAAGAGGTGGTGCTGTCGGTATCATAGATGAAGCTGGTGGCACCACTGATGTAGAAGAGGACGACGGAGGTGCAAAAAATGCTGGTGTTACAAGATTGGTTGAACGGCTACTGTGGACATTAGTGTCACGGAGGGGCAGTGGCGGAGCTGATGAACCCCCTAAAGGAGGGCGTATTTGATGTGTGGGAGTAGCAGATGGAATGATCAATGGAACGTGGGAAGATACAACACTCTCAGGGGATGGGTGTGCTCTTCCAGCCATTGGTGCACTTGATACATTTCCAATGCTAGCAGCGCTCTGTAGATTGTTTAGAAGAAAAGTCCATTAGTGTTTGGCACAGAAAATTGAATCATGATCCAGGTAAACAAGATTCAATAATTGATTATTTGATTGCAATCCAATATGCTGCTAAGACATACTGTTGAACAGTGTGATGAACATGAGAAAAATGGTATTTTAGTAAGGAAGCAAGAGCAGTTTGAAAGAGAACATACAGTGAAGTAATTAACCAGAGATTCATCAGGAGCATCAGAAACTAAAGCAGTGGTTGCTGGCGAAGGTTCAAGGGGACCATCTATGGCAGCAGATGTTGGCACAGCCTCCAATTCCTCAAACTCACTGTGGCCAGCTAGAAGGATTCAGCATAAGCAAATCCAGTATATTTTATTGTTTTCTGTTCAGAAGTGCAGAGAAAAACCTTTTGGTGGAAGGAACTTTTGGTTTTGGAGGCACTTTGGCATAAGCATTCAGTATTCTGCAAAGTAAGGTGAGTGGAATACTGACTTAAGAAAAGGTGTCCACAAAATAATTTTATAAGGGTACTCAAAGATGAAATAGTAAAAAACAGAAGAAAAGGGAGCAACCCTGCCCTTCACACAACAAAGCTCATATTAAAGCAATCTGAGGCATGATAAACACAATTTGAATGACATGAAAAATGTTAAAACTAAAACAAGATTGATGATTTATTTTGGAACATGCAGTTAGATGTTCCTTTCTATGAACTCAGTAAACTGATCATATTTCCCTAAAGCATGAAATTTAAGAGCATGGTGGTCCTGCTGTTCAAACAGATCAGAAGAAATCATGACAGAGCTACTTTTCAAGTATCAGATATTCAAATGACCATGAGCACATCTATCTTCTATTGAGAGAAATAAGACAGGAGAAGATCCATAAAATAAGGTATATAATGGTCCGATGACTTGAGTAAGAAAAGCTTCTGAAGTTGTACCAGCAACTACACATTGAAAGGAATACTATTCTTATGGGTGAATTCTCAATATCCATGTGAACTAGGACTAGAAGATCGAGCTCCAACTAGATCTATATCTTAATGGTAGCGGGAGCCCTGTTACCTATCCAATTATGCTGAATCTAACAAATCCACCATCCAATCCTCGAAGGTGATGGTAAGAAAGAGCAAGATTCTTATGTTTCTGAAATCATAAGGGCACGAGAGCGATTCCTTGAAAAGGGATTTTGGGGGGTATAGTTTTGATGGGGGATTTCACTTGTAGAATGCAAGATGCAGTTACAAGGGAGAAACTTTTGAGTATCAAATGACCATGAGCATGTCTTAGCTTCTATTCATGAGGGCATTTCACTTTTAGGATGCAAGATGCAGTTACAAGGGACAAACATTTGAGGTTTTAGTTTTTACATGGCATAAATATATGTGTAGTTACTTCATATTGCCAACCAAGGAGGAGGAAACAATGGCTTTGTCTGTATGTCATGCAGCAGGGGCGGACGCAGTATAGGGGCATGGGGGTACAGTTGTACCCCAAAATTTTTTGCAAAAATTTGAGTATATATATGTATATGTGTTAATTGGGTATCTAGCCCAATACTCTAATGGTTAGCCCAATAACCTATTTTCCTAACCAGCTCCTATTCCTCTTCTGTCATCTCTTCCCAACAGTTAGCGAATTGCGCTACGCCGCTACATACCTCTGAAAAAGTAGTATGTGCTTCATATAATTCTGTTATACTCCCTCCGTCCCAAATTATAGCCATTTCTAGACTTTGGCGCGGTTATTAAGATATAAGGAAAAAAGTCCAAACTATCCCTCAACTAGTACTCCAAACAATTAGTCCTACATGCAACTAGTACTCCACATAAAGGTAAAATAGGAAGATTTAGGGGGAAAAGTTGTAGAAGTTGTAATATTTAGAACAAAATTTGAATGGTAGAAATGGTTATATTTTGGGATAGGGGAAGTAGCTTTTTTTAGGTCCTTTCAAATAAGCCTTCTAGAGAAGCAATGAATTCTCTTGTTACAGGATAGTCTATGATGTACTCTTCAATGATTTGTCATGGAGATGCTGCAAATTTTCTTATGTGAATTTGGTCTTCGTGGTAACTATGAAAGTTGCATGTGTTAGACAGCTGAATTTAGTGTGTTTCATCCTTCAAATATAAGTAAATTCTACTATCCTCTATAGAAGATATTTTTGCTGGTTCATGCCATCCAATTTGTCGAGCACAACAGCCGCCCGTAAGGCGTAGACCACCGCCCCGGTGGCCAGCACGGCCGTCGCGGCGACATCTGCTAGCTGCTGCCATGCTTAGATGGAAGGCATTCTATTTTTTCATTATTCACTAGAAATTATATTGGTTCACTAGTGTTGAGAATGTGATACAAATTATTTTGATATATGCATATCTAGATTGAGTGTTTATCATTGATTTAGTTTATCGTCGTTGTCAAGCACATTTTCGGTATATTATATGTGTGGTTTATAGTCTGTTTAACTTCGCACCCCTTTCGTACAAATCCTATGTCCGCCACTGTCATGCAGTACTGCTTCCCAAAATGTCAGATTAGAACCAACTATTGCAACTAGTAATTTATAAGTTGATGAATGTGAGAATAAAAATCTAATAGCCTAAACACTTTTGATCACAGGCAAATTACTAGATGGCCTTAAGGAAAACATTGAGTGTGCCCATCAGATTCCGTAGTATTGTTGCTACTACCAAGCCTACAGAATGTTACCCAGCCCACTATGGGTCTCATTTGTTGATGTTGTCCAGTACTAGATAGTTGTAATCTAAGCACTTCTAAGATCTAGCCACAACAAAATATGCCTCCAGGCTCCAGAATGAGAACAGGATCATGAAAAGGCATTACCTTCCAAAAAGACTTGCAACAGCTTCGCAATCATGTTGATTGTAGAACCAAATACCATTTACTTCTTGTGCAGCATTGCGGTACAACAAATACGGAGGTTGAAGTTCATATTCAAAATCACTTAATAGATCCTCCACCAGATTATCTGGCAAGAAGAAAAAAGTAATATTGAACATTTCAGGAGGACGAAATTAAAGAAATCGATCAACTTCATACACAGTAGTACAATACTACTTCAGATTCAGAAGATCACATGTTAATCTTAAGATCTAAGAAATTTGGGGGTTTCAGCACTACTCAAAGTCTCAAACCATGCAATCAACCCTACGAATATATTGGCTCAATGCCTAAACCACGAGAGCTAGCATGTCCATTCGCAGATGAGTTAGTCGAGGTTAGATCAAAGATTCACATACCCGTGTTACGCCTGTTCATGACGATGAACTGGAACCTCGGCTGCGTGTTCCTACAACGAGACAAACCATCCCGAACCAATCAGATCCAAAAATCGCGAGCTCACACCGCCCCAAACCCTAAAAACTCACCTTTTCACAACGAACAGCGACCCCTCCACGTCCTTGCGGCTCTGAAGAAAAAACACAGCACGTGAGCTCTCAGGATCACAAACCGGGTCGGATCCGCAGCGAGCCATCAGCGGCGCTCACCCACTGGTTGAGGTCGATGTTGAAGTCGTAGAGGGTGACGTGGGCGGCGGTGATGAGGATGTCCTCCACGGCCGGGTCGAGGCGCTGCAGCACGGTGAGGTTGAGCAGCCGCGTGCCCTCCGCGTCCATCGCCAGGTTCGGCGTCACCTTCCCCCCGATCGCCGTCATCTGCTGCTGCTGCGGCGGCGGCGGCGGCGGCGGATCTGAGGAGAGCGCCGCTATCGAGTGCGGGGAGGGGGGAGTTGGGACTCGCGAGGAGGATGTTTCTAGAACTTCCACGGCACCGGACACTGTACACCTCGGACTTGGAGAAGGTTACTGCCATGGGGGCCCATTACAAGATGGGCCCCAAGTTCAATGGATGGGCTATGTTAGGCCCAAATAACTAACTGTCTTCCCTGAAACTCTGAAAGTGATGGACTTCTATTATTAGTATTATAAATATTAAAATTAATCATACATTGAATATTTTGGTTGTTAAAATTTTTTATGTAAATTTGTTTTGAAATTTGAAATAAAATAATTTATATTTTAATCTATTTATAGTTTTACAACATAAATTAGTATGTATAAATATGCAATACAGTGCATTAAATTATTATAGCGGGTTATTTTCCTATAGCTACAATATCCTCTCTGCATTTACTTCAGAGGATATGCATCCCACTGGTTAGCAACTTTGCATACGTGTTTGGAAAGGGCTCCAATCCTAATCCTATCGGGTGAAATGGTCGGCGAGATTGAGGACGAGGTGTAGCATATGCACGGAGAGAGCCATCAGCTGTGTTAGCTGCAGTGAATGGGGAAATTCCATGATGACCCTATTGAGAGTTTTGATTATTTATTGCTTATATAAATGATTCAGAGCTTTTTGATTACTTATTATTATTTATTACTTATCAAACCATCTAATTCTAATCTTAATCAAATATAAGGAGGTAAGAGTGGGTTGATGTTAGGGTTTAGTTGACATAGGAAATGTCTGGATACATAGGTGACAGGACTAATAATTAGCTGCTAAAAATTAGTTCTAGTTAGTCTAACCAAACATGTGAGCTAATATATTAGCTAATTGTTATCTCCTTGCCTGGCTAATTATTAGTCCATTAACACATAAAACTAGACTAATATGTATTAATAGTAAACTTTAGACTCTATTATTCTTGCCCCACTGCAGCAGAGTACTGTAGCAAAGGTAAAATTAGCTTTAGTCATCTATTAGCCAAAATATTAAATATGTATGGATTAATTTTAGCTAACTAACTATTACCTATCTAACAATTAGCTCTAGCTATTAGTCAGCTAGGTTGATCTCATGCAAGCAAAGAAAACCATATAAGGAAGGTGAAATTCCACCATAATTGTACTTTTCATAATTAATATGTCTATATGTGTACTTTCCTTATTTACGTGCACCTGTCATATATGAAGTTTTCATATATATACTTTCCTAACTTACGTACACTTTTCATATGTGCGTTTTTTTATGTGCACATTCTTTATTTACGTATACTTTTTATATGTGTACTTTTCCTTATGTGTACTTTCTATATTATGATGCGTTATGATCGGAAGGTGCTCCACTTTTCATATGAAGATTGCCTTGAGTCCCATAGCGCTATATATACAGGGGTTCTAGCACCGTGCCAGATGTGACGATCTCTAGCATGTCAAGCCAAACCCCAAAACCTCATCCTGATCCTAAGAGTGCTGGAGGAGACTCGATTCACGACCTCCATTCCGGGGCAAATCGTCAACAGCATCGATCCAATGGCCTCATCCTCATCCGATTAGTATTATTCCGCATAAGAAAGTGATCATATTTGGGCTAAGATCTAATGTTTTATATTAAGATAATTAATATTTGGTATCAAAGCATTTCTTAGCCTATCATGTTCCATTAATCTGGTTTATAGGCATTATGATGTTTATATGATGCATCGTGATGATTACTATTAGTTCTATTTCTATTAGTTTCATGTAAGTATTTCATGTTTTGTGAACCTAAAGAATAATCAAGCTAAAGGTTTAACATAGGAGAGGGTTAGAGCAAGACTAGACCGAATCACCTTACTGATCTTTGTCGTGCTCCCTATCCGATTGATCCCCAGCAACATATTGTTTGGGATCACTAAGAACTCTCTCCGCTGTTGGTGGCTACTCCCCACTATCAAGCCATCCATTTTCTCATGCCCCAAGTTATTGCAGAGAGAACAAAATTAATATTACTCACCTTGATTCGTCGAAGTCCGTGCGTATCAGCGATGAGCATGTTTCGCCGTGTTATTTTTCCTTGAAGCAGTGCTGTCGAAAGGACTTCATCGACGCCATGAGTTTGGGCGCTGGTGATTCGGGGGAGAGTGGCTGCAATGGTTGACCGGTGAAGCAGCGGTGCGGCGAGCACATGTGTTTTCGCGCATAAAACTTTCGCGTGGAGGTGCTCTGGAGAAAGCAGAGGGGATTAGGTTTCCGCGTGGAGGTGCATAAGTTTTCGCTGCGCACCGTAGCAGGCCGGCGCACGCCTCATGCGCACACGTGCGCCACTAATCCAAGCCGCCGGACCACGCACGCCGGTGCTAGCAGCGCGCGCCGCGCATCACGCTAACGGGCCGCGTGCCTTTCTAGGTTGCCACGGTCATCACAGCGCTGCGGACGGGCATCACGCGCCAGCGCGTTCGCGTTCAAGCCGGGCCCCTCAGGCATCACGGGCCACCGTACTCTACGCCTAACGAGTGGACCAAACGCACTGTGAGTTTTCCTGAGTTGCGCAGGTCGGCGTGCTTCACGGGCCACGCACCCGTTGGCGCAAGCAGGCCGAGCGCGCCTAACGGGCCACCGCGCAACGCTGTGCGTGCCACCGCATTTCGGGTCGCGCTGCACACTTCCGGGCCTCTCGCCACCTGCACTACAGGCCACTGCGCACAAGCCAGGCGCTTTCTGGGCCGACACACTCATTAGGCCGCCGCGTAGGCGCAGTTCACGGGCCGGCACGCATTATGGTTCACGCGCCATTCAGCAGGCAGAAGTCAGGATAGAACGGGCCGCACTGCGTGCCTTGGCAGGCCAACGCACGTTTCATGGGCCGCAGGCGCGCATTTTTCCTAGGCCGGACGCAATTTTTTTCCAGTCTGCCAGCGCATAACGGGGCCGGCGTGCACGCGTTTTTGCTGGGCTGCAGAACGCATATCGGGCCGCCTACACCAGCACTACATCAGCATTGCATCAGAACTGCATCAGCACGCTAGCAACATGCTTGACAGGCCACGCATGAGCACAGTGCCTTCAAGCGATTTTTTTCTCTTTGCTGATTTTCCTTTTGGGTAATTTATTTTTTCGTTGTTTAAAGTACATTAAAAAATATGGTAATAATATTTGCCACCGTGGATTTAATTATTTCTAACTAAATGAAACCAACGTGAAGTTTAGTTAGAAATTATTTATTATGATATGAAATTATTTACTGACCAACGTTGTTTATAATTTTGTATCATTTATGCATGTTTAAATTCTTTTTCGTTTCTGCCCAACGGTGATGTGATCTAGAAATTTTTATGTCATAATTTAAATTTCCTTCTGTTTCATTTGCCCAACGGTAATACGGATAGAAATTTAAATTATGTAATTATGTTGGCATACTTATTGATAAATTTTATTACTTTATTTTTCAGCGATCAATAATGTTGCTGCTCAAATCAATGTCATTGAGCAGCTTAATGGTACTAACTTTCCTTCATGGAAGGATAAGATCCTCATCACGCTGGGTATCCTTGACTTGGATCTGGCCTTAAGAGAGGGTGCTCATGTTCCGCCATCTCTAGAAATGGAGAATTATGTTGAACTTAACAAGGCTTATGATGAAAAGGCAAAGTGATGGGAGAAATCTAACCGCATGTCATTAATAATACTAAAGAATTGAATTTCTGTCGGGATTAAGGGTGGAATCCCTTATTATGAAAATGCAAGACAATATCTTACCAATGTAGAGGAGAACTTTAAGGGCTCTTCTAAAACTTATACTGGCACTCTTATTATGAAAATGCTTCTAAAACTTATGCGGGCACTCTTATTATGAAAATGCTCACTTGTCGCTATGATGAAAAAAGTAGTGTAAGAGAGCATATAATAAAAATGACTGGCATGGCGGCTAGACTGAAGGGATTGGACATGGCCATATCTGACGGCTTTTTGGTCCATTTCATCTTGTGCTCCCTTCCTCCTGACTATGGTCCATTCAAGATCAATTATAATACTCAAAAGGAGAAGTTGACCATTGCTGAGCTCATAAGCCATTCTGTTGAGGAAGAGAAGAGACAAAAGGCAAAAATATTGAAAGAGGAAGCCCATCTTGCTCAAGGCAACAAGAGAAATCATCATAACTGTAACAACCATAAGCCTACTAAGAAGACAAACTCCTCAAAACCTCATGAAGGAAAAGGAAAGGTTGTTGCATCCCACAATGCCCCTAGTACCATAATATGTAAATTCTGCAAGAAAGCAGGACATGTGCAAAAGGAGTGCACTGGCTTTAAGCAGTGGTGCGCTAAGAAGGATAATTACTTAATTTCTAATGTTGATGAATTATTCTTTATGAATTTTATCCCTAATACTTGGTGGATTGACTCAGGTGCAACTGTGCACGTTACTAATTCATTATAAGGATTGTCTTCTGTGAAGACCATAAAAGAGGGGGAGAGAAGTCTTAGAGTAGCAGATGCAAATAAAATAAAAGTTAAAGCAGACGGAGATCTTCAACTATCATTAGGAGGTGGCCACACCTTGTTTTTGAATAATGTCCTCTTTGTTCCATCTGTTAGTAGAAACTTAATTTCTGTTCAGATGTTGACAAAAATGGGTTATTCGTGTGAGTTTGTTGACAATAAGTATGTTATTAAGTTTAATAATGATGTGATTGGTGTCGGTGATATGACCCTCGGGTACTCGCAATGGGCTTATCAGTTCGGACCGAGAGTAGGCCAAGTCTAGTATTACAGTCTGGTATGGCCCATAGAGGAAGGTTTGGTTCTGATAAGGAAGGTTGAGTCCTTATTGGGTAACTGAATCCTGTATATGGTATGTAGAGATATGCTTGTACCAGAATCCATGTAATTAGGGAATTAACACCCGAATTGGGCTCACCTGCTAAGTATATAAAGGAGGCGAGGCACCCCTAGAGGCATCTATTCATCTAATCATCTAGCATCCAACCTCATCATATTTTTCTTGCTTTAGATGCCTTAAGCCATCATAGCTTAATTGCGTCATATTGTAAGATCATCCACCATATTATACACCAAAACACTAGACGTAGGGATATTATCCTCTGGGAAGCCCAAACCAGTATAAACATTGGCTCTTATTTACTAGAGTCGACCATCGGGCTCGAAGGCGTTGCCCTTCCCTTACACATCTAATCACCACTTCGGGTATCCCTTGGGTAGACTGCTCGATGATTCACTGACACTTGGCGTGCCAGGTAGGGGATCGTGGCAGTCTTCACTAGGATCCGATGGTATCACTACATCGACTTTCCGCTAAGCCCAGGACAACATTTATCCTGGGTGACACCACGTTCATCGCTGACTCGACTGGAAGATTGGTTCCTTTTGACTTGGCACCAGCGCCTGACTGATCACCGCACTGAGCTCTTAACCTCTTTCTTGCTCAAAAGGCAGACCGAGTCACGGAGCGTCTGGCCAACATCGTCAGAGAGTTGGCGGCCGATCAGCTCACTGGGCAGGTTGCGGACCGGCTTATTCAGCACTTCTCGAGGCGTCCTGAGGACCTACTCCCACAAGGCTCCTCCCCACATCCTTAGGAAGATTTCCCCGAGCACGTCGGAGGACGACTCGCTGGGCGGCTCTCCCGGACACGCTTGGAGTCCACCAGTGGCCATACTACAACCCCCAGATCTATCTCATCCTGTCACACCGAGTCGACAAGGCATCGGTTCAGAAACCCCAGGAAGAGTGGCTGGGGACCATGGGAGAACGACCGACGGTTCAAGCGCTCGAAGAAGGATCGACAGGACAATGCCGAGGATCGGTCTTAGCGACGATGGACCTGCAGGCAGGTGTGGTGCAAGAAGGCCAACGAGGATGTCCTGATGCAGGAGGAATAGTAGAAGAGGGCCTTGAGGATGGCGTACAAGCGAGGATCGATGCTAGCTTTAAATCATCCTTGAGGGGAGGACCATAACCCGACGCCACTCCAAGTTTTGTCAAGAACACCGAACGTCGTCTCAATCAAGCTCTTCCCTTTTGTCCAGCTATATACTCTTCGCCTCATATAAAATAAAATCAAAATTTTACTTCAAAGCAAAATTGCATCATACGTTTTCATTGGCAAATCGCTAGGCTCGAACCCTCCCAAGTCGATGTGAAACATCACGCATCTAGCTCAAGCGGTTGTGCCCCTATGAAGCAGCTCTGAGTTTGGCGCTAGCAATCGCCTGAGCGAAAAAGAGCCGGCGTTAGTGCCCCTCTCAGCACCCGACAGCTTGCTGAGACCCTCGGGGGCTCGAGTCCTAAGCCATAACTTTGCCAAGACCTTGAGGGTCTCGAGAACCCATGATGTCTGATGTCGGGTTGCCACGTAAGTGGCATTAGTTTTCTGTGCCTAAGACTATATGACTATACCGAGGGATCGGGGTCTAACATCAGGCATGCAAAGGACATAACAAAATCTAGAGTGTGAAAATCCTCAAGGACTTGTACGAGGCGTGAGGGCCCTGCACTGAGCACTATACGGTCTAGCCCAAGTTCCTCAGGACAAAAACGGCTCTAGAGCACGAAATTTGCAAATTACAAGGGACTTTCATTAACAGAAGAAGGACAGAGTTTTGTCATGACAAAAGTTCCGCGATAACCACCTACTTCTAATGTATGCAGATTACGGATAGGACTACACTTCGAGAAGTACAACCTCTGGCTTTAGGCCTCGAGAGGTGCCATTGCAGGCTCGAGGTCTTCGAGAGGCTCCAAAACTTGAAGATCCCCGGCGATAGCGGTGGCAATATCTTTCACCTCCCACCGATAAGCCGTGCCCTGGTTGTTGGTCGTTCCAGTAGGCATCCCGCGCTCCAGTTGCCAGAGGTCCACCGTCAGGAAGTGAGCCTGAACATAAACCAAAGTTTGCTTGGCCCCATTCCTCGCCACCACTTCGACGAAGGTGCAGAGTTGGACCTCGAGGCTGTTGAGCTTCTCCTAGAACGCCTCGTCAGGGAGAGGAGTCTTGCCCAGCAGGGAATGCTAGTGCTCGATCACCGAGTGGAGTAGACCCACTTCCTCCTCGAGCTTGGCTATCCGGGTGTTGGCCCAGTCTCACCTCCCTATGAAAGCAGATCAACAAGGGCAGTGTCAAAGCACAAAGCAAACAAGCAAGGGAAAAATCAAGCACAAACACTTACTCTAGTATTCGGTGATTGCCTCCTCCACCGACGTCTTCATCCTCTCATGAGTGGCCTGGAGGATCTTCTCGGCCTCCTCCACCGCTTCGGCAGTAGCCTTGGCCACTTCAGCAGCAGCTTTGGTGGCCATCTCTAGGTGATCGGCCTCCTCGACCATCTGGATGGCGTCATCGGCCACCACTGCCGTGGAATTCACCGAGATTTCTGTCTCGGTGGCCCTCCACGTTAGCTCCTCGTTCTATGCCATGAGGTCAGCACGCTCACGCTTGAGCGACTTAACCTCGGCCTCGAGAGCCACCACCCGGTCCACATCCACCGCTCGTCGCTCACGGAGTAACTTTAGCCAAGTACACAACAGTCGATAAACGACGATGCAAGAAAAAAGAAAGATCACCACAAAACAAGGGAGCTTACCTCAGCAAGCCTAGACAACAGGGCAGAAGCCTCGTCTGTTGTCAGGCCAAGAGCTTGCTCGGGGGCTATCGCCGCCACATGAAGGGCGCCCGGGTCTACCCGAGGCTCGGGATCATCCACTGCCATCGAGGAGTGGGGTGGGGCAATAGCAGCGACTGCCTCTGAGGGATCGGTGACCTCCACCTTGAGCACCATGACTTGTGCATCACCACCTCCGGTCATTGTCCCCTCGGTCAAAGGATCGATGGCATCCACCACCGCCAAAGGATTGGCAGCCATCACCTCCAACGCCACAGAGGCATCCTAGTCCACCGGCATTGGAGCTAGCGCCGCATGCAAGCTAGTCGTGTCCTCGATGGAGGGGGTCACATCACCTCCCTTAGCCGTCGCAGGACCCGACGCCTCGACCACCCCGACCACGGCTGGTGGTGGCAGCTCTACCGAAGGCCCTAGTGGAAGCTAGACTCTGGCTACCCTACAAATCACAATATTAGGAACTAATAGAGTCACAGAAGCAACAACGCGCGCATGGCACAAGACTCACCTCGACTCAATGTGGAAAATGCTGTCAATCCAGTGCTTTGGCGCCTTCGCCGGAAGAGGATGAGGAGGGCCAGCGCCGCCTTAGAAATCACGGTATTCACCTCCTCCTCGAGCTCCTCCGTGCTGAGGATCAACCGCCGCCTCCTAAATACCAGGGCCCCATCCTTCTCTACCTTGGTGGGCTTCGAGCGCTTGCTCGTCCCACCTAACTCCTCCCTCTTTTGCTTCAGAAGAAGGAGTGACCCAGAGCCACCCCGAGACGACAAGCGATGATGTCGGTCGACCCCCGTAGGATGCTCGGGGAGCAGCGCCTGCGAGAAGTACACTACATGACCCTGTGGCTAGGACGCATCACACTGTGTCGGTGTTCAGGCATCAGTACAAATTACAAACAAATCGAATAATACAAAAATAGCAAAAAACCGAAGGGTTGAACTCACCAGCGGTCGAGGGTTCATGATGCAGTACTATGTGAACCCAAGTTTGGCTGGAAAGCATGGCTTCCCGGCGAAGAAAGTATTGAGGTATTTCGCAACCTTCGCTCGAGGCATCCACTCGGCCGATGGATCGTTCGGGTTAAATGGCCTAAATAGGTCATAGGCCGGCGTCACCCAAAGATGCAGTGGGAACACGCGTCACAGCAGAAAGCATGCGATGACTCTGATCTTGGTTAGCCCACTGCTCTAGAGGTTCTTCATCAGCTTAACCAGTTCTCAGACCTAGTCCTCCTCGGATGAAGAGCCTTGGTCGCTCCAACTGATGGAAGGCTCTGGCTTCTAGACAATCTCAGCCTAGATGGCCGGCGGGTGGTTCGTGCTGCATAACCACTCTGTTCTCCACCCCTTGTTCGAGGTGGTTATTGGCATCTTCAGGTACTCCACCAACTTATGCGCCACTGTGGAATTGAAGTGTGACGCCACCGATCGCCTTCATCCTCAGAGACTGGAGAAGAACAAAGTTGTACCGGAAGAGGTTTCAGTGTGGATCCACTCCCAAGTACGCCTCGTATAGATGTACAAAGACAACAATGTGCAGTATGGAGTTAGGGGTGAGGTTGCCAAGGGCGATCCCATAATGATGGAGGAGGCCCCAGAGGAAGGAATGTGATGGTAGGTCGAGCTCGCGCTCGATGAAGGAATTGAAGAGGACAACCTCGTTTGTGTCTGGCATCGGGAACTCCTCGCCCATTGCCGCACATCAACCTAAGACTGCCTGCTCTGATAGGAGTCCAGCCTCCTCCAGCTTGCACAGTTTGCTCCTCGACATCACCAACTTCTCCCACTCCACTGACGGTGGTGGCGAACCCTCGAAGGCCATTGGCTTCAGTTGGAAAAGGTGACGAGCTTTGCGGTAGCAAATGGCGCAGCCGTAGTGACGGCCTAGTCACCGGGGAGCCAGTAGCTTGGAGGAAGAGGATGAGGAAGATGAGCGGTTGTGGGGGTAGAGATTTGAAATGGCAGCACACAGTTAGGTGGCGAAGTGAGCGGCTTAAATAGCCCCGGAATCGTCGCCTCGATATGAGGCGCAATCACCATGATTAGGCACCTCCTCGGTCGTCATGTCCGCTATGGCCGAGGTGATCTGATGGTTTCGTCTCCTTATCCACACTCGCTGTCTATGTCTGCACGTGGCCCGGTCAGAAGCGGAGGCCTCCCCTCTATCCTCTCGACTGCAATGCATTAATTGCGGGTAGAGAAGACCAGAAAGTAACTTTTGGGGTGCTCGATGGATCTTGTGACGTTTGGGTTCCATCTGCGCTCGAGGACCCACATGCTCGGGGGCTTGCGTGCCCAAGACCTTGCACGCTAAGGGGCTCGTTCGCCTGAGGCCTTGCGTGCTCGAGGGCTCCCATGCCCGGGGGCTCGCACGCCCAAAATCTTGCGTGCTCAGGGGCTTGTGTGCCCGAGGACATATACACTCAAGGGCGCCTACACCCGGGGGCTCATGCGCCTAAGACCTCACGTGCTCGAGGGCTTGGGTGCTCGAGGACTTGCATGGTCGAGGAATCGAGCTCCGAGGACTCAAGATTGGCCATACTCAGGACCTCATTGGCCTCAGGATCTTGACAACAGTCTTTTCCTGACCAGGCTTCAACACGAACAGCTTCAAAGGACAAGATCGTCAACAGGCTTCAAAGAGGTTTTCAAAGGATTTATCGAAGGCTAGAAGTTTCAGAAGACTTTCTTTATAGATTATTTTTGACCCTCGAGATAAATGTTCCATTTAACTCAAGCCTTAGGGACTACACCGTGTAGGTGCACCTACGCGGTGCACCTCACATGAAGAAGTGGACTAAAAGTTCTTTTAGAATTATCAGACTTCGAGCAGAAGTACAAAGATTTAGATTAAAAGAAAAGCTCCTCCCAGCTAGTTTAGTCGAAGTTTTTCAACCAAGGTAAGAAGAGCTCGGGGGCTACTATCGGGGATGTAACCCCTAGGTACCCCACAATGGGCTTATCAGTCTGGACCAAAAGCAGGCCAAGTCCAGCATTATAGTCCGTATGGCCCATGGAGGGAGATTCGATTCCGATAAGGAAGGTTAAGTCATTATCGGGTTACTGAATCCTAGATATGGTATGTAGAGATATGCTTATACTATAATCCATGTAATTAGGAAATTAGCACTCGAATTCGGTAGGTAATCTTAGATCGACTCGGGATAGAGTCCTAGGTTGTTAGGCTCACCTCCTGAGTATATAATGGAGGCGAGGCACCCCCTAAAGGCATCTATTCATCTAATCATCTAGCATCGAGCCTCATCATATTTTTCTTGCTTTTGACGCCTTAAGCCATCATAGCTTAATTGTGTTGTATTATAAGATCATCCACCATATTATACACCAAAACACTGGATGTAGGGTTATTATCCTCCAGGAGGCTCGAATCAGTATAAACCTTGGCTCTTGTTTACTAGAGTCGATCATCGGGTTTAAAGGCACTACGCTTTCCTTACACATCTAATCACCACCTCGGGTACCCATTGGGTAGACTGCTCAGTGATTCACCGACAATTGGTCTTGCCTTCATGTAAGACAAACTTTATTTACTCTCTCTCGATGATTCTGTGATGGATACGTATGATAAGAATAATGAGACATCGTCGAAACTATGGCACTGTCGCTTAGGCCATATTTCGAGGGGGAGATTGGAGAGGGAGATTGTTTAGCGTGTATTAAGGGAAAATTCATTAAGAGAATTAAGAAAGGAGCCATTAGGAGTTCGGGTCTTTTGGAAATAATCCATACTGATGTTTGTGGACCCTTCCCAGTGACATTGGTAGATGGTTATGATTCATTTATTATATTAACCAATGATTTCTTCTGATATGGATATGTTTATCGCATTCGTGATTGTTCTGAGTCACTAGATAAGTTTAAAATCTACAAGGTTAAAGTAGAAAATCAGCATAATAGAAAGATTAAAATAGTGAGATCAGATCATGGCGGAAAATATTATGGGAGACATGCTCCATATGAGCCAATACCTTGGCCTTTTGCCAAATTTCTGTAAGAAAATGGCATAGTTGCTCAATACTCCATGCCCAGAGAACCACAGCAGAATGGAGTGGCAGAACATTGCAACCGTACACTTATGGACATGGTACGTAGTATGCTTAGTCACTCCATTATGCTAGTGGAAGTGTGGATAGAGGCTCTCAAAATAGCCACACATATACTAAATCGGATTCCTAGCAAGTCTGTGTCTAAGACACCTTATGAGCTATGGACTAGAAGGAAACTAACCATAAATTATTTACGTATACAAGGTTGTTCTGCTAAAGCAAAAATCTTTAATCCACAACTAAAGAAATTAGCTGTCACTTTATCGGATACCCAAAAAGATCCAAGGGGTACCGATTTTATTGTCCAGACCATGCTACTAAATTTATAGAAACTAGACACGCCATCTTTTTGGAGGATAATAAAACCAGTGGGAGCTCACAAGAAAAGAAAATAGAACTTGAGGAAATTCGGGCTTATGTCCCATCACCAACAATCCAAAAGAATATTATTCCTATCCCTTAAGCTGTGCCTCAGATGGATGCACCTCCTGTTGAGAATGAGCCTAACGATGAATCTCAACAATCTTCTGTGGCACCTAGTGAAGAAATTTCTGAGGAGATGCCTCCACAACTTTCTCAACCACATGTAATCCCTGAAGTACCACTAAGAAGATCTCAGTGGGAAAGAAGGGCCGCCATCCCTGATTATTATGAAGTCTTTTTAGGAGAAGACATTGGGAAGGTGGATGATTCTAACTCATTTAAGGAGGCTATGATGAGTGAATTTTCATCAAAGTGGCTTGAGGCTATGGAAGATGAACTAAAGTCTATAAGCTCTAATAAGGTCTAGGATATAGTAACAATTTCTGTTGGAGCTAAACTTTTAGGTTGTAAGTGGGTTTACAAGGCTAAGCTCGACTCTAAGGGAAATATTGAAAGATTCAAGGTAAGGCTCATAGCTAAAGGATTTTCTCACAGAGATGGAGTAGATTACAATGAGACCCTCTCCCCTGTCTCTAAGAAAGACTCCTTTAGAATTATAATGGTGCTAGTAGCTCACTATGACTTAGAGCTACATTAGATGGACGTTAAGACTGTTTTCCTTAATGGTGATTTGCATGAGGAAGTTTCCATGGCACAACCTGAAAGGTTTGTTGTGAAAGGCAAGGAACACATGCGGCGCAGACTTAAAAAGTCTATTTGTGGACTTAAGCAAGAGTCAAGATAATGGTACCTTAAATTCGATGAAGTAATTAAACTTTTCAGATTTAAGGGAAATGTGATATATAATTATATCTATATCAAGTGCAAAGGTGGAAAATTTATAATTCTAGTGCTTTATGTGGATGACATCCTATTAGCAAGTAGCGATAAACATTTGCTACTTGAAACAAAGGGATTTTTATCCTCTAAATTTGATATGAAGGACCTCAATGAAGCCTCTTACGTTGTAGGCATAGAAAATCATCGTGATAGGTCTAAAGGAGCACTAGGACTATCAGAAATCATACATTGATAGAGTACTAGAAAGGTA
>KE372219.1:484058-495002 GCA_000418225.1 Zizania latifolia
TCATTCAATCCTGATGAGAAGATGGCAGGGTCAGCAGTTCACTCCTCCTATGGGGTTAACACGAATTGGTATGTCGACACCAGCACCACCGATCACATCACGGGGGAGCTTGACAAGCTAACCATCCGTGAGAAGTACAATGGGTTCATACTGCTAGTAGCTCAGGTATGAACATTAGCCATATTGGTCACTCAGTATTTTCTACCCCAAATCATGATTTGCATCTCAAGAATATTCTATATGTTCCCTCTGCACAAAAGAATCTTATATCTGTGCATCGTTTAGCTACTGATAATCATGCTTTCCTTGAAATTTACCCAAAATTCTTTAATATCAAGGATCAGGTCACGAAGAAGATGCTCCATCACGGCAGATGTAGTGGAGGTCTTTATCCTTTGGCATTGCAATCCGGTGGTCCAAGTCAAAACAAAAAGGTATTTAGTGTGGTCAAGCCGTCACTTGTTTGATGGCATTATCAATTAGGTCATCCATCTTTTCAGCTTGTTAATCGAGTTATTCATAATCATCATTTATCCTGTTCTGTCGAGTCAAATAAAGACAATATTTGTGATTCTTGTCAAAAGGCCAAGAGCCATCAATTGCCTTATTTAAAGTCTACTAGTACATCCACAACACCCTTTGCACTTGTCTTTTCTGATGTTTGGGGATCGGCACCTACATCTGTTGGAAAGCATGATTATTACGTGAGCTTTATGGATGACTTTAGCAAATATACTTGGATCTATCTCCTAAAGAAAAAATCTGATGTGTTCCAAGTTTTTCAAAACTTTCAAAAATATGTTGAGCGTCAATTTGATACAAAAATCTTAGCCATGCAAACAGATTGGGGAGGTGAGTACGAGAAACTCAACTCCTTTTTCCAGAAAATTGGAATATCTCATCATATTTCTTGCCCCCATGCGCACCAACAAAATGGAGCAGCAGAACGCAAACATCGTAATATTGTTGAAAAGGGACTAGCTATTCTTTCCCAAGCTAGTATGTCCTTAAAATTTTGGGATGAAGCCTTCCTAACTGCCACCTATCTCATAAATCGTCTGCCAAGCTCAGTTCTCAATTTTAAAACTCCCTTTGAACAATTGTTCTCGTGCTCCCCGTCTTATACTGATCTTCGAGTTTTCTGGCCTAACCTGCGCCCCTACAATTCACGAAAATTATCTTACCGCTCTATAAGATGTGCCTTTCTTGGTTACAGCCCCATTCACAAAGGCTACAAGTGCCTTGATATCGTTTCTGGTAGAGTCTACATCTCACGTGATGTTGTGTTTGACGAATCCATCTTTCCTTTTGCTCATTTACATCCCAGCGCCGGTGCGCGTCTTCGCCAGGAAGTTTTACTTTTACCATCTCATCTTTTGCCTGCATCTGATCCAGGGGGAGATAATACTAGTGATCATATGACTAAGTGTTCTACTAACTCCTTATATGATGATGCTCAAGATGCAGGACAACAGGGACGTGGAAGCCAAACCATGGCGCAAATTCCTGCACAAAGCAGTGCAGCTTTTCCTGCACAAAGCAGTGCAGATTTGACTTCACAAAGCAGTGCAGATTTGACTTCACATGCTCATGAAATAATAGAGAACTCCCCTCCTGCATCTAGCATGGAACAGTCTCATGATGCTGATTTCAACGCCAACTCTCAAGCTCCGCTATTCTCTGGACACAGCATTGAGTTCCAAGAAATGCAGCAGGGGTCACTCAATTCTGATACTCCTGTGGACAATGCATCCGATGAGGGATCTTCTATGGTCACTACGCCAACCAACCCGGTTCCAACTAGGCCTCACACCAGGCTACAGAGTGGTATTTCTAAACCAAAAATTATTACTGATGAAACAATACGCTACGGTTTTACGTGTACAACAGGTGAACCCAACAGTGTACAAGAAGCCTTGGCAGATGTAAAGTGGAAAAAGGCAATGGACGAAGAATATGCTGCACTGGTGAGGAATTGTACATGGCGTCTTGTTCATACTCCGAAAGGTAAAAACATTATCGATTGTAAGTGAGTATATAAAATTAAAAGAAAAGCAGATGGAACAATCGATAGATACAAGGCTAGGCTAGTAGCCAAAGGTTTTAGACAACGCCATGGCATAGATTATGAGGACACATTTAGTCCGATAGTGAAAATTGCTACGGTTCGTCTTGTGCTTGGAATTGCTGTATCTAGGGGTTGGTGCCTCAGGCAGTTGGATGTTCAGAATGCGTTTTTGCATGGTATTCTGGAAGAGGAGGTCTACATGCAACAACCACCTGGATATGAAGGGAAGTCACAGTATGTTTGCAAACTAGATAAAGCAATATATGGTCTCAAACAAGCTCCTCGAGCTTGGTATTCTAGGTTGAGTCACAAACTATATCAGCTGGGATTTGCATCATCAAAATCTGATACATCGTTGTTTATTTACAGTAAGCATGGGATAACAATTTATATGCTCATCTATGTTGATGATATTATTGTGACTAGTTCTTCTAGTGACGCAGTTTCAGCTTTGCTTAAAGATTTAAGTTGATGATAACAATTTATATGCTCATCTATGTTGATGATATTTTTTAGGCCTTGAGGTGAAACAGATACAAGATGGAATCAGCCTGGGTCAAGCCAAGTATGCAGCAGACATCTTGTCAAAAGCTGGTATGAGAAATTGCAAAAGTGCACCTACGCCCTTGTCAGTTTCAGAGAAAATGACAGCTCAAGGAGGAGAGCCTCTTAGTGCCGAGGAAGGCACAAAATACAGAAGTATTGTTGGTGGGTTGCAGTATTTAACTCTCACCCGTCCTAATTTATCTTTTGCTGTTAATAAAGTATGTCAATATCTTCACTCACCAACTACAGATCATTGGTCAGCAGTCAAACAAATACTCAGATATATTAAAGGGAGTATTGATACTGGGTTGCAATTCAAGAAATCTAGTTCTATGTTAATTAGTGTTTTTTCAGATGCTGACTGGGTGGTAGTTTAGATGATTGAAGATCAACTGGAGGTTTTGCAATATTTCTTGGAGTGCTAGAAAACAGCCAACTATATCACGCTCAAGTACTGAGGCAGAATATAAAGCGATGGCCAATGCAACAGCTGAACTAATTTGGGTGCAATCAGTTCTAAAAGAACTTGGTATAAACCCAACAAGAGCTCCAGTACTTTAGTGTGATAATTTGGGAGCTACATATTTATCATCGAATCCAATATTTCATGCTAGAACAAAGCATATAGAAATTGACTATCACTTTGTTCGAGAAAGAGTAGCTAATAAAATGTTGGATATAAAATTTATTGTATCTAAAGATCAAGTGGCAGATGGGTTCACCAAGGCTTTATCAGTACATGGGCTACGTGAGTTTAGGCGTAATCTCAACTTGACTAAGTTGGATTCGAGAGGGAGTGTTAAGCAACAGGATCACGTAGCATCGCGAGATGATAGGAAAATTGTAACTGAAGATAGGATAGAGTAGAGAGTTTGTTGAGTTTGTTTTTATCTTCTTATCTCAGATGTAATCGCCACGTCAAGGGCTATTTTTGACTCTATAAATAAACTTGCGGCCTCCTACGGGAGGTGATAACGCTTCCTATCGATAAAGCGATCTCAGGCGGAGACGACGAACTGCTCGATCAATCAATCGGCTGCTACCTTCATCCACTGATCCACGCATGGTCGCATGCTTTTATGCTCACGAATCCGTTTGCATTCATGCATGCCAGGCAACTCGACTCCCTTTCCGATTCGGTCTCGCGCCCGCCCACCGACTCAGATTCGGATTAAGAAAAGATTAGTGACACTGTACGCGTTAATTGCTCTCTTTGCTACTCCTGCTAAACTTTCATTTGATTTGATTAACTATGGTCTATGTATATATGTTAATTCATTAATTCAAGCAAACTCATATGAAAAAATTCACTCGCGAACTAATCGATAGAACAGAACTCGATTATTACAGGTATACTAATTAAACCTGTGGCCATGATCCGACGAAGCTAGAATTAAAATCGTCGGCGGTGAAGCCGAGATCATCGGGCGTAGCGCTGCTGATGAGCGAGTTCCAGTCGATGGCGTCGTCTTCAGACCCGTCGGCGACGATTTCCCGCGACCCTGACGACGAGCTGTCGCGGGAGTTCTCGGCTCGTGCGCCGGCGAGGTTCGTGATCGCCGCCGTCGACGGTGGCACCTGTTGCTCGGTGGTGGCCGCATGGTTGAGTGGCCGGCGGTCGAACGATCTCAGCGTGCCGGTGCTGATGTACACCCGGCACACTCCCAACTCGTTCCTCAGCTGCACGAACGCTAATTAATCAGTTCATGCACGTAATTAATTAGTTAATTAGCTAACTAATTAACATTATCTAAAAAATCAAACTAATTAACAGTTAGGCGAATATATACGTACTCTGGGAGGCGCCAATGGGTGGAGCACGGCGGCGGCGGCGTCGGCGACGGCCTTGTACTCGTTCATCTTCCACCTCGTCTTGGTCCCCGAAGGGGCGCGGCCCTCGTAGAAGACCATGGTCCGCTTGACCCCGATCACCTTGTTGGTGGCGGAGGAGAAGACGCAGGACGGCGACCCCGTGGCCTTCCAGTACCCCGACGGCGTGGTGCGCGCTGGTCGGCCTCCGTGCAGCTCCCGCTCGGCGCGCGGGCAGAAGAAGAACCACTGCTCCGTGTCCCGCACGCTCGCCTCCCCCGCCATGGCCACGAGCTGGCAAGGATGGTAGCCGTAGACGTCGACGACGGGGATAACGCGCTCGACGTCGCGCCTGGTGCCGGCGAGGTGGTGGCGGAGGTAGAAGCCCAGCAGCTCCTCCTCCGTCGGGTAGAACCGGAAGCCCGGCGTCGCGAATGGGTCGTCGCTCCCCGTGGTGTCACTTCTCGCCGTCATCATTCTAGGCGGCGATCGATCGGAGTACGTGAGCTGAGCCTGAGCTAGTTAGCTGCTTGATCATGGCGGAGATATATATAGAAAGTTGAATGGTTTCGTAGAAGTTGCAATCTGATCATGTCGTCGTCCATGGTCGTTGACGCTGACCAGAGAACAGGCAGGAGAACGACGAGTGAAACAGAGAGAGATCCTCCATTTCTGTGAGCTTGCTAGGTACTCCTTTAATGGAGTGACATGTGGCCGAGCTAGCGAGACTCGACAGAGAATTTTACACATGATATGTAATTAAAAATTTATTCGATTCCATATATGAAACTGGCTTTCTCATTAACACGTGGGTCCCAAAACCACATGTCAGTGAGAGACTCAATGGCAAATAAAGAACCAAGTGAACTTTCAGTGGCAAATATAGAACTTTCTCTTTACAAAGAGCGTACGCCATTGTCGAACCAAAGCTCAAAATTTTGGTTGGTGGCGCCTCCGGGTAAAAATTCAAATTTATTTTAGTTTAGCAAAAAAATTTGAAATTCAAAAAAATATGTTAAAATTAGGTCCAGTTACGGTAACCTACGGAGGTAATAATTAAAACTAATCTAGATCATTGATTAAATATGTTTAAAATAATCAATTAAAAAATAGGCTAACCGGATGTAGCCGGTCAATCGTAATTTTGTAAAATATGTTGCATGCATTAATCAAAATTACTTGCATGCATATTTTACCTATTAAACAAAATTACGTTGCATAAATTACTTATTAAGTTGATTTCCTTTATTAGGGAAAGTAATCTCCAGACATGTGGGCCCCGCACGTAAATTAAGGCATTTTAAATTGTGTTGCGTGCCTGGTCTATTGCATGGAAAGGAATTAATCTGTATGCATGTGGGTCCTGCACGTAGGAAAGTAAGGTTATATGATCTATTATCTTTATGAGGTAATAGGTCATCGATTTCAAATCTAAGCCATTGAATCGTATAAATTGGATGATCCATATAATTTTTGGTCATAAATTATTTCCTTTTTGAATTTTGAGGTTGTGAACACCCTCTATATATTATACTCTCTCTCACCATTAAAAATAAGTTATTTTATAATGGAGCCTTTATGGTATAACATGTACCAACTAAGGAGATAAGACTTCAAATGAATTATGACCCTTGATTAAATATAATTAAATTAATCAAATAAAATTGGTTTTCTACTGTCCGGCTATAGCCGGTTACAGGCGCTCTCCTCATCTCGCTCCAGTGGTTCTTCGTGCCCCCGTCCCCACCGCTGCCACGTCCACCGCCGCAACCCCCACCCTGTCCTAGCCCGCCACTCTTGGCACCCCACCGCCCGTTAGGACTCTCGCCCCACGTCTCATCCCCGTGTCGCCCCCCTACGCAACGTGCGTTGTGCTTCGTACTACCCTGGCCACCGCCTCATCTGCCACCGTCTTATCCTATCCTAGCCCGCACACTCTCTGTGCCCTGCCGCCCATCTAGACTCCCACCCCACGTCTCGTCTCCCACGTCGCGCCACCTGTGCACCATGCGCCGTGCTGTGTTGCCCCGGCCACCACCTCCGTCACTGCCCTGTCCACCCCCTCCCACCACGCTGAAGCTGCACGCAATGAAGAGCCAGGAGAAATGGAGAGAGAAAGAAGGAAAGGGAGAGGAGAGAGAGAAAGGAGGGAAGAAAGAAGAAGAAAGAAAAAAAAAGAAAAAAAGAAATCTGACGTATTACCTCCTAAAGCTAATACGTCACCCTATTTAAATTGAATAGCAAAGAATTAACGATTCACAATAGTTTGGGGTACCATAAATTTCTCCTTTTATAATAGGTGCAGTTAACAAAGATAATTTTAGTTATAAATATTGTTTATAATATATTTTTAGGGTTTGCAAAAATAACATGACTAATTTTGTGTGAACAAAAAACTTTCATTGTAGTACTATATATACTTGTGTACTTTTTAAATTTATGTACAAAATAATTAGTCAAAATTATGTATTATTAACTTTAAAGTATCAAAAACAATAAATTAATTTTCTTTAGTTTGGTAACAAAATGCATATTTTCATGTTTGCAACTAATGCCTATTGCAAATTAAACAGTACAATATTGTTCTTGTATGAACTGATCTAAGTAACGCAGTATATGGTGTCTCAACGTAGTAGGTTAAGTCCCGGTAAAAAAGAGAAAGGATCTATTTTTTCTAAAAGGTTGTAATTAGTCTAAGCGAGCTAATGAAAAACCTACTCTCTTAAATAGAGTTGCAATCAAAATTTGAGTTTTAATTTTGGCCTATCTTAACTTATTTAGGATTAAAAAGCTTTGAAGAACTAAAATATGAACTGATCCAAGTGTATACCAATTCTAGTGTACCCCATAACCAACTATTTTAGCTTAAGAAACAAAGGAGAAGACACAAATTGAGTTGACTAGTTGAGTGAGTCAAGGTCAAGGGAGTCCAGGTCCATGGCATACACGCGTCTCACTTTAGTGTTGATATCGCTGGAGCGAATATGACTATCGCATTAGACAGCTGTTTGTTTAGTGGTGAAAGAGATATTGGATGGTAATATAGACGTATTAGACAGCTGTTTGTTTAGAGGTGAAAGAGATATTAGATGGTAATATAGACGTATTATAGAGTAACATTTTTCAATATGCTAGATAGAAAAACACAAAAAAATTTGCGAGATAAGGTCATGCAACTTTAGATTATATGATGTATCATCTTGTGGTTGGTTGATGTGAGTTTAATTTTTTGTTTACAAATTTAAATGATTTTTTCTTAAACCATTTATCTAATTTATGATTCGCTTACATCTTTGTATTCATTATAATTAAATCTATAAAATAAGATTTAAAATAATTATATTTTAATTATATATATAATAAGCAATACCTACTAAATTTAGGCTTATCTTGTTTAACTAATATCTAATCAACCAAACAAAAAATTATTTTTTTCTCATTTATTTAAATGGATCATCACATTAAATCTATAGATATACTTGACGCTAAATTAAACAATCACTACCTAATTCTTTAATTGTGAAGTGACATGAGTACATGAAATTAATTGTGAAGTGACATGAGTACATGACTGCCGTGACATTTATTTCTAATTAACTAAACAAAACAAGCACATTAGTAGAGTATTACTTCACCAGTCACATAATATTATAATTTATGATTAGATTTTATATTTTATAGAAATCAATATTATTGTCTAGATTCATTGTACTATAAAATATTAAATTCAATCTTAGATTATAATATTATGGGACTGATGAAATACCTGTTTGGTTTTGAAGCTTGCAAAAGTTAATTTAGTTTGGTAGAGTTTTAAGAGAAAACTTATAGAGTCACCAAATTTCAGTAGGGTTCAAATTAACAAGGTATGTTCGGTCTGTGGCTTATCAAAATTTGGTAGTATCAAATTTTGATAATGTTAGAAAGAGCTGCAAACAGAACAACACACTGACTAATTAGGCAGTTTGGCACAAGTACATATCCGATTAGGGTCTCTGCCAGGCAAAGGAAAATGTGTGGAAAATTATGCCGGAATTGATGCCCCAACTTACACATTTCGGATGCCATGCGGAGGCAAGTTAGCCTGATCATTGAATCCGAGTAGAATTAGGTTAGGATCCAACTTCTAATGGACTTCGGTTCTTGAGGCAGATTAGTGTTCTCCATAAATAATGGGGGTGTAGGGCCGGGTTGAGTATGAATCAATCAAGCATGACAATCTCCTCTAGCAAAGCCTTAGCCACAATCTCGAGCTAAGCCTTAGCCACACGTAGGTGCTAGCAGTCATGACGCGTGGATACTGGATACTAGTAGAAACATTGCTTTCTTGTTGTATTAATCGGCTATATACACAACTACCTCGATACATGCATGCTGGACTAGCTTCTTCGATGTGATCTTTCGCTGTCCTATACATCATAATTTCCTCTCATAATATATCATGGTTTACACGGCAGAAAATTTTTATTTATGTTACTGTAGCCTATCTGTCTCCCAATAATTAATGCCCCAACCTACACATTTCGGATGCCATGCAGAGGCAAGCTAGCCTGATGTGTTTGTGACATATTCCTGAAAAAAAATCCCAGTGAGCAAATTCTTCAGAAGCGATCTTTGTTTGGGCGTGAGAATCACTAGGCAGTTGCCATGGCGACGGAGGGAAGACGACGAAGTTTTCACATCGATCCGTCCATCCATGCTTGCAGAGTCTGCAACTCTTCACGACAAAATGTTGAGGAGAACGCGGTCGAATCGAATCAAACGCACCCCCAAATACCAAAGACGACGACCGGACTGGCATGACTACCAGGTCAAGTAGCCCAGTACGGTTCTCTGAACTCTTAAGCAATTTGACGTTATCCTGCTCAGTTGTTAATCAGTCCAAATCAGATCGAACTGTACAACATCCCGTCGTGTCTTCCTCGATTGGTCTCTCACGAACAACGCGTCTTTGGTATTTGTGATTTGGCAGTGATCTGATCTGTTGCCCAGGGCGAGATAGCTGCAGATATATTGTTTGCATGCTTGCGACGATAGTGAGGAATCGCCAGTCCACAATCTTCTTCGAGCAGAACGCGTTGTTCAAGCTGACTGTGGTTGTGCGCGTCTGCAATCCGGATGCGTGGGGATCGATTGCGATTGAAGGAGCTTTCTTTTTTGTTTGTTTTTAAAGATGGTTCAAGTAGAGCTTTCGAGCTGGCACAATTACATATATTGGAAGTAATCCTGATGTAAGTGAAAAAAGAAATCAGAGTCAAGGTAGGTTTTAAGATAGTATTAAAATTAGAATATGATGATTTATACTAGGTTTCTTATCTAGGTCACAGATCCTACTAGAGTTCTTATATGTGATATAAGCTCCTATAAATATTGAGACTAATCTATGTTTTATGTGTAGTGTGGAAAAGAGGGGAAAATAGATGAATACAATATAAAATTTGTTTGATATCGTTTATATTCTTTATCACCAACTTTATTTGTGAAGTTGGTTATTTTCGAGTGCGTTGCTGATCACAAAATCGCTGCGTGTAGACGGACGAATCCGAATACAAACATACAAAACATAGAAAATGTTATGTCTAGTTAGATATACGTGATAACATAGAAAATGTTATGTCTAGTCAGATGTGCGTGATAACATAGAAAATGTTATACCTAGTCAGGTGTACGTGATATTTTCGTAACAACATATTCATTTCTGGAGTTCAACTTCTTCCTCCTCCATTTGATTGGAACTCTGTCTGCTGGTAGACCGATTCAGGAAGAACCAGAGACATCACTTTCTATCTGCGTTGGATTATGCATGTTTTTTCCTTGTTTTCGTAGCGTCTTTTTTATTCTGCTTTGATTGTCTGGGTTTGTCGGTCAATACAAACACGCATGCATGCATCTACCATTTTAATTAGCGAGATGGACTGGACTTCGAATAGATTGACAAACTAAGTTGGCCGTTTCTGCTTTTCGACTTCATATATGCAGGTTCAAAGTACAGTCACCAAGTATGGCTGTGTGCATTTTAGACACATAAACCGGGTGGTGTAAGAGCATTTCAAAGAGACTTAGGATTTTGGTTTAAAATATCTCTCTAATAACTTTTTCATTTAGTTTTTAATTTCTAGAGATTCCAAAACTCTCCTCTATTCTTTTTTTCTAGAGAGCGATTCCTATTTTTTATTTGGCTTAGTTCCACTCAACGGTGTCACGAGGGAGGAAATAAACTAAATGATTTTCGTTGCAAAATGGGGCTTTATGAGCAGCCGATTCACCAGGTTTGTTGTAATTATGTCTACATCTCTTAATTTCTGAAGCAATCACCGGTAATCTTAACTTTCCAACCACAACGAAGGACAGTATGCCACCCAGCTGTACGATGAGAGTGCAGTTTAGCTGACTGAATTTGTTTCTGGTCCAACACGTACTACTGTCAATTGCACAGCCACACAGAGGATGTGCTCGTGTGTTCGTACCAACATCAGTAGAACAGGTCAGTTTTTGACACCAATTTTCCATGCCTGCATGGC
>KE372219.1:495856-510913 GCA_000418225.1 Zizania latifolia
TGTATTATAATTCAGTAAGCTAATGAAACTTAACTTTTTTAGCTTATTATTTTATAACAACTAAAATACTGATTACATTTTGGTAAGAAATTATCCCTGTTATTTCATACTTAAATCTCAATCTCTTCACACATCATTTTGAGTACATTATAATTTTTAACCATCCAATCATAATAATAATAACCTAGATTAGTCACATGTCACCCTATTATAATCTTCTACTAAAAGCTAAATTACCAAGATACAAACAGGCCTAGGTCTTCTCACTCGAACTCAAGGGCCAAGGCTGATTTCAAAGTTCAACAGTCCACAAAACGATCTCCAGACGTTCGTTCAGGAGAAGACACATACACAGAGGAAAATAACTGGCAGCAGAAGTTTCTGCCTTTATGTCCAGCTGCACTGGTAGGTACTAGTTAGGCTTAGGCCATGCTTCCATTGACGATTTTTTCCCGTTCTTTTAAACCTTTCCTTAATTTTATTTTTAAAATAATCCTCGGTATATCTTATTTAGTGTCTTTGATTCCTTATACAAGTTGTTTTAGTCTTTGCACAAAAATAAAGAAACCAACTCAAATAATTTTGTTTTTCCTCATTTATTTGTATTAGAAAATATGAGTTGATAAAATGGTTCACTACCAGAAGGCCTGGCAGCCTGGCAACTGTCATGAATCCTGTAAACAAATGGGCTCAATTCCAATCAAATGGACAGCCTCTGGTATGTCCTACATGACTGAAAAGGTGCAAATCCTCTTGTAAACCATCCTTACAATCAATTAGTTATAGTCTGTCCATCTACAAGTTTCCAAGCAACGACATACCATTTGATCATTTCTTACTCCAAACTATGGGCTTCGATCATTTGTCACCCAAAGTTTAGCTTCAACTAAATACCATCTAAAAGTTTGTCACTCTTAATCATTTGTCACTTCTACCAAATTAATTCATTTTAATCTTTTTCTCATTGAAAAGACATCTATAGGCAGGATAGGGAGGAGGGCGAGTAATGCTGGACAATAGAGGGAGGCGGCCACGGTGGGATTAAGGTGTGGGAGAGGGGATGAGATAAAGTTAGGGTATGTATGTCTTTTCAATAGGAAAAAATATTAAAATAAATTAATTTGGTATAAGTGACAAATGATTAAGAGCATCAAACTTTAGAATGACATTTAATTAAAGCCAAACTTTTACAAGGCAAATAATCGAAGCCAATAGTTTGGAGTGACAAATGATCAAATTTTCCTTGTAACATATATCATCATGCTATCATAGCAATGGACCACAGCAAAACCCTTACAACTAACAGTGCCAAAAGAAATCAGTTTCCTTTCCTACATAGATCACATGGCCACAGAAAGTAGATCTGGGTCAGCAAGAGTTGAAGCTCTGGATTTTAGCTCTGCATACATCATCCATCAGAGATTGGTCCATGCTGTATATACAGTGTCAGGTGACCTTATAATGCTCTCATCATATATCATCTTCATCATTGTGATTACATTACAATGACATCGATTATTCAGGACACATAGATTGCTAACATATACAGTGTCATGTGACAAAAACCAAACTTCAGTAAGAGAAGATTGATAAAACAAAGCAAAAAAAGAAAAGAGTGTACATACATCATTCCTTTTCCATCACTGCAAACAAGCAAGTTATGATTATGAAGCAGCATACAACTATGCTTAGTTATTACAGACAACCCAACATGACCAGTAAGGCATAGCAAGAAGTTGTAAGCATGTGCAACGGAGAGAGCAGTGAGCAGACCATATGTTTCCTTAGGAACTGTGTTGCCGAGAGACAGTGGTCCCCCACATAATGCACCAAGGTAAGCATCATATGCTGTTTATTCTGTACCAAAATAGTTCAGCTAACTTAAAGAAACAGAATGAGCTGGAAGATACATTGCATATTCAGAGTCCACATGAAAATAAATAAATAAATCGACAAACTGATTTGTTGTGTCATCAGCAGAATGTACTACATATATAATGGAAGATACATTGCATATTTGTTGTGTCATCAGCAGAATGTACTACATATATAATGGAAGATACATTGCATATTCAGAGTCCACATGAAAATAAATAAATAAATCGACAAACTGATTTTATGACGGAATCAAATAAAGGGAGATCAGTGGAGTGGATCTTGAAAGAGAGGCTGTACGGATCAACAAAATGCTATTGTTACTTTCAGCGTGCAGACAATGAGAGCAGTAAGTGAAAAGTCATCGTTGAACCTAACATTGGAGTTAAATAATGCACCTAAATAGTGAGATGCCTTCTGAAATTGAATATAATTCAACAAAGAACAGTAATACATAACCCGTTCCAAAGAAATCTATAACTTTGGTGGGATATTTGCCAACACAGAAATATTCAATAACCTAGTCTTTAGAACAACATAGCATTCTAACTGATTAGTACACAAAATAGGTAACTTCATAAAAGATGGCAATGGCATTGTAACTTATCTCAGAAGCAATGGCTAGTCATGGTATATTGGACTGTTCACATGCTAGTGACAATTGAGCATGAATGAATTATGAAAACATTCAATTATCTGCTGATGCTATACTGCTGCTTTGCTATCAGCAGACCAAACAATAATTGTTCTGTATCATGCAAGTGGAGACTCTTAACCACACACCCCCTTTTAAACAAAAGGCTTCTTCATTAAATGGCATCATACATCAGATTTTTGAAATGATAAAACAAAACAACTTTATTCCCTGGGATATGAGAGCAAACATAGATTAACTGTATCTTGATGGAGATAATCCAAGGACCTACTGCAGTGGAGCTACTCATGTAATACTATGGTAGGTTGTGGTGGACCTTTGTACCTAAACAAAGTGTAACAAGGCAATGAAATGCTTTGAAACAATTGAGGATGGGCACAACTTGCGATGAGGGAATATATCCTTTATATCTAGTCCCGGAGAACTCACGAGAAGATGATTCCATGACAGTACTAGGATGCAATGTAGTGGTTCCGGATTTAAGTATTCTTGGAGGAAGGACCATCAAATACTGGTGCAAAGGAGTTACAGAGAATCTGAAACTCTGCTTTAAGATGAATACGTTATTCTTGAGATGAACTTTGGACATAAACAATACTTCCTATATTAATTGCAACCAATCGGTTTGACCTACAAGATACTTGCCTCTAGCATCCACATGAACACAATCATTGCTGCTAATTAGAGCATAAGCATATACAGCATTGATGATCACCTCCATTATTAGTTTTCCATGTGACCTTGTTCAGAATGGATTAACTTTAATGCCCTCCTATAACAAGAATCAGAGACAAAATTTGCAACTAACAGCCCTCATAAGTCATAACAACAGCTTTCAACACTTTTAATAAACACCTAACAAAAAGGAAACAAATTTGCACCTTGGAAGCACCAGAGCACAAGTACTATAAAAACTTTTTTCAGCTTCTATCACATTGAACTACAAATGCAGCAATTACTACATACATGGCAGTACAGAGCTGAAATTTCCACCCATTTAACTAAAGATAAAAATATCCTGTGGAAACTTTGATCTAATATGTGATTTAACAGCAAAAGACTAAACATAATCTGACAAGCCTATGAAATCCCTTAAAATCATAATACCCCAAATTCATTAAAATTCCTAACAATCACTATCTCCACCCCAGAACACAACCAACAAAGAAGTTAATTTCAGAATTTTTTACACCCACTCTCTGCATCAATCACTACGAGAAGCTTGCACCTTTGGGGGTGATTAATGATTATCACACGGTTGAGCATAAGTATCCACAGGTACCAACATTTTGCCGCCACGGCCACTAATGCATTGCAATATAAAGTTTCACGAAATCTTTTTCGACAAAATTACCATCTTCTCAAGACAGGCAGCATGCAAATTGAACAAATGTAAGGACCAATATTTCCATATAAGTGTGACGGAATTACTGTCATAACATCGTGTTATATGCCTCGCTCACACATCTCACCAGACTTCATTTCTTCATCCCCTTCTCCTCAAGAGGAGAAATCAAAATAGTCGGAAACATAAAAGGCGACTCGAAGGGAATGGAAATGGAAAAATAGGAAGCCAAAATTTCATCGCGAAAGCGACGAGACAACTCGCCTCCGCCTCAGTCGAGGAAGCCGGTGCGGCGCAGGACGGCGTTGCGGACGCGGTGGAGGTCGCGGCCCTTGAGCGTCCTCCCGGAGCCTTCCAGCACCGAGCTGTGCGCCGCGGCGCGCCGAGCGACGATCTCGTGCGGCGGAACCATGGTCTCCCCGTCGTCGCAGCCGACGGAATTGACCCACATCCCCCTCCGCGCCGCTGCCTCCGACGGTATACGCACCGGCGCCGACTTCGCCATCGCAAACGGGGTCAACGCAGCGGTCTCCGCGATAGGCCGGGCCGTGGATCGGACGGTTAGGCCCGCGCGCTTCTTCCTCCGCTTCCCCTCATCTTCCGGGAGAGCCGCGAGGAGGCCGGGGGCGCAGGAGGCGGGCCAGAGCACGTCGAGCTCGAGGAGGTCGCCGTCTGTGGCCGAAGCAGCGGCGTGGGCCGGGGTCGGTTTGGGGGGACGGAAGTGCAGGAGGCTCTCCATACTGGTCCTCCGGGGATCACCAGTACGGCGAATCTCCGGCGATTTGGCGGCGCTCCCGCATCGGAGGAAGGGGGAATGGGGGCGGGTTGGGCGCGAGCGAGGCCACGATGCCGGCGAGGGGGAGGCGGGCGCGGCGGAGTGGCTCTTATAGGGGAAAGCGAAGGGCCGGTCGTTTCCCCTTTTGCGTTTCGGCCCTTATAGTTCTGTACATTTTACATAAACATGTTAGCTTCCGTTTACATTTTAGTCCATCTGTTTTGTTGCAAATGATAGTGCTAGATTACCCGATTAGATAGTTGATTAGCTTATGAATTAATTAAATATTATATAATATAAATCTAATATCTAGATTATAAAATTTATTCTAAACAATATGGATAAATAATGTTTTTTTAGAGAAATCATATTTTAAGAAACGTGACATAAATAATATGATCGATAATATATGCCTACAAGGGATTCTGGTGTAAAAAACATGCATTATTGGACGCAGACGCACCACATTAACGCCATCACCCACACACATACTCGTTTAGTTTTCTTCTTTGCAAACAATTGATATTCAATTTATTTTTTTAATATTTAATATTATCTGGGCAAATATAAATTGTCATCACTGCTATAGGATACTTTGATTTTGTGGCTACTTGTCAAAACATATACAATATACCTGTTATTTTGATATATCACATATGTCCGTGAATAATTGTCGGTTTTAATTAAGAGTAGATACTATTCGTCCATTAATTTCAAAGCAATATTAAAACAGATGACTATAAATATAAGATATCAATATGATAATTAGGATTGTAAATCTGATTATAATTTTTATTCTACGTAGTCTTAGGATTGTAACTGCTAACCGTCATCCGGCCACCGTTATCAAACCCTGGATTGGCGTGCATGGAGATAAAATTATTTGTATTTGGAATTAATTAACTCCGTCTCTTCCAGAACTCCAGAACAGAGGTCGATTTCCCCTAAAATTTCACCAAAAGAAGAATGGTTGACATAAAACAAACAAAAACAAAAAATATGTTCCATTGCCGGGATTTGAACCCGGGTCGTCTGGGTGAAAGCCAGATATCCTAACCGGACTAGACGACAATGGATATGATATGCTTTCAAACGCATAGCCTTTGTTAGCCATATGATTTACTTTTCAAGAATGTGATTTACACCTTGGTTTTATTTTCGTGGATAATCCTGGCATTGCAAACCAACATATAACATCGGTATTTATGTCCGAACTGAAGGATTTCCTGAGTGTCAGGTAAAGTTTCAGTAACTTTCGTTGCTTAATAATACAAGATAAAATAACACTTACAAATTGCCACTTCACAATCCTTTAATTGATCAACAAGTTCCCACGAACTTTGGAGCAGTTCAACCAATGGCTAAGAACACTTCAAATGCTCGATCTCCCATTTTACCGAATTCACAGGCGTTACATCTGATGTACGAGCCATGCTGCCGAAAGAACTGCTCTGACAAATTAAAAGTAGTAAGCTAGTAGCATCAACTATGGAGCTGGTACTCGTCACTGAAACCTTCTGATCAGCTCAAGTTTGCGAGCCTGGAAGAACTTGCAGCGGCCTTTCCCACTTGATTCGATCTCCTCAGACTTCCTTTTAAATCCAGAAAAGCCTAAACTTGACAGCTTGACCTGTCTCTTACAACTACCATTGCCACCTGCATCTTCTTCAACTTCATCAGACTCCCTACATGTGGTTACATACCGCACAAATTTTAGTTGTGACAAGAATCGTATTTTCTACTTGTGAACTCACAGCACCATAATGGGTTCAAAAATTATAACTCACCAAGTAACTTCAACTGCGTTGTTGAAGAAAGGTTTGCAAGTTCCCCAACTAAAACGAACCAAAGTTGGGAAACCAAATATTGGATGCTTGTGATCTTCTAACCACTGCTTAGTAGCAGGATCTGCTCCATTAATTTGCAAGGCCTTTAACAAAGCAGTCACATGATGATACATTGATAAAATCACTTGCGATGATGAACTAGTTACCTCCTGGATAACCTGATCCAGTGTTCATGTGCATATTCTGAGCCGTTTCATCAAATGCCCATTTTCGCAAGGCTCTATCCCTGGTGACCTGCATTTGGACATAAAGATGTCACAGCTATATATAATTAGTTGAAGCTCAGGCATGTGAGTGTTAGCCATATGAGTTGTCTAAGTTGATTTCTTTTGTTATACAAAAAAGTATAAATGGTGAAAAAATTCATATAAGGAATTACCTTTGCAACTATACTTGCTCCACTAACAACTGGGAAAAGACTATCAGCTTTCTTGGCAACCACAAATTTGATGCACGGGAACTTTTCAGTTAGCTTGATCCTATACTTTTCTGGATCTCCAACTGTATCGATATAGACCTTTTCAAGGAGGTACATAATTGTTTTTGAAATAATTAGTGAATCATTTTTTGGGTTTACAAAAGGTTAACTATATACAAGATATATTTTTATCCAAGAAAATATGCTCGTACCTCTGCCAGTAGAACTCCCATGTCAAGAGCTCTTTTGACCAGGCCCATTGCAGAGTTATGAGATATTTCATTCAGGTTAACTTTTGATCTGAAACCAAGAAACTATTAATTGTGAAACAAGGTTGTGGTTTGCAGTTCACAAGGTACAAAAGTAAGATGCACCTTTTTAACATTTTAGCAGATAGCTCCTTTGGACATATGACATCCACTTCCCACCCAATTGAACTATTGTCCTTTAGACTTTCAAATAGCTCCTCCCTTTGTTCTTCCTTCAAGGTCTTTGAATCTGTTCAGGAATCAGGAATAGAACAGTAAGCTAAGCAAGTTCACTGGTGATGGAATTTTCTCTATATAGTACGGCTGACTGCAAACTTATGAGTTACAATTCATGTTTTACACTTCATATAGATTATCCAGGACTCATAAAAAGTCACATTCTTGTACCAGCTATAGGTTTTGAAAATTATAATTAAAAACATGATGAAATTACCAAAACATGCAGAAGATTTGGCCACACTATTGTTTGAAACTCATGAACCACCAGACAATAAAGGATATGTACCACATGTCAGCAGATGAAGTTTCTTTCAATGAAAAAAATGTCTAGTGTTTTGCATTAATAGGGTGGAAATATGTGGAAATGCACACAGCAAATACTTATGAGAGGAGAGTGGAGAAAATTTAATGGGGTAGGAAAATTTAAAACTCATGAACCACCCCACAATAAAGGACATGCAAACACCTAATCAGGCTGGATCAACAAGCAAAGGTGAGGTGTGTGTAGCCTCCTGTTGTAAAGTTCAGTTCTCCACAAACTTTGTCCCACAACATCTGTCTCAGATCTTAAAAAATAAGATTATTTCTTTCTAGCGAAGTCAACTGAAGTATTTACTGCTTACAATTTGAAAACACAGTTTCTCAATATGAGCTAGGAATGCCAAATGCAAGTTAGTCTTCAAGCCTTTGTATGTGTTCCATGACACCACTTTGTAAGTTGGTGAAACTAATGTATTTGTATCTCAGAATCATAACCTACTTAATGGAAAAATTGATGATTTATCACTCTCAAGATGACCCCCTTAATTATGTTATCACCTTATGACAATGACACACAGGACTATCTAAGTCAATGATATATAGGTTAGGGTAATAAAAAATCGAAACCACTTCTTAGCGGTGACAAATTATCAAATATTCAAATCTCTCAATAAGTAATGGAGCAATGCCCGTCAGCTCTAGCACCATGGACAAGTGAAGCATGAATTTATAAGGACAAGAAAAAGTACATCAGTACCTGCAAATTTGAGGGTTGCAAGAGTGTCATGGTAGGAACGCGCGCAGTACATGCAACCATACACCATTGGACCTGCAGATGCAATAACAGGAAGGTGTCATGATTTCTAGTGAATTCCCAGCTGAAATTTCAGCTCCAGGTGAGACAGCACCGAAACTGAATACTGTAACTTACTGCAGATTTGAGAAACCCGTACTCAAAGAAATGGCACAAACAGGACCACGCCAAGAAGGGGGAAATATGGCGAAATTTCACCTCAGAGATGAAAGACTCCATGGGAAACTAAGCTAACATTAACAGAAATACAGAGAAGAGCGGTCACCGAGAACGGGGCCACGGCCAGCCTCGTCGATCCCCATGAGGCAGGGCTCCCTGGTGGCCCACTCCGGCGCCGCCATCTCCACTGGTTAGGGGGGTGGGGGGGACCTCGGCCAGCACCGCCAACCGCCCCTGCGCCGCGATCCGTCCGCCGCCGGCGGCCCTCCTTGAGCCGTCGAGTTGGACAGTCGCCGGAGCCTGGAATCTGGAGCCCGGAGGGAAACTGAAAATGAGCAGCAGAGACCAGGCCGCGCGAGGAGTTGGAAAAGGAGGCAAAAATGAAAATAAGCGGCGGCCGGGGGGTGGGAGACGCGCCGTGCTTTGGCGGCGGCCAGAAAAGTACGGCCCGCAGCCCGCTACTAGCCTAGCTTGCTAGCTAATCAACCTCGTTATGGATTTGGATGCAAATCTGTAAATTTTCTTGACAAGATTTCATAGAAACCTCCATTTTCTGGGCAGTTTTAGAGTGTATTTGGTTAAACTCTAGATTCTAAAAAAAACTGATGTAAGCTGAGTTTGATTTCAACTTTAAGAAGCTGATGATTGAAAAAATGAACCAAATACACCCTTAATCGAGGGTAAATTTATCCTTGCAATTTTGTTTAATGGTAAATTTTCGATCCCTAGCAGTAGAACAAAGATCTTGAAATCTGTCGAAATACATGTGTGTTTTTTTGTTTTCAAAACGGTCCGAGAAGCTCATAATTTGACAAATTTCGTAAAATTGTGAACCCTGTTTTTAACACAAAACCACGCGTTATACTTCGCTGCTCGTAAGAAAGAAAACAGCAATTCGATAGCAAGCATGCAATTCCCCATCAATAATCATAGAATCGGTGAATCACATATCAGGCATAGGAACCAGAGCCACAAGATGAACATTGTATTTCAGTAGAGGACTATTATTATGCTGCAAGTGTCATCGACATCAGAATTCTCTTTTTTTTTTCAGGACCTCAAGATCAACAAAGATCGTGCGTTTTTTTCTTGGCAAAATTTGGGCAGCTTACGCCTCAAGCATTCGTGGCTCTGGTGTAGATTTGCTGGCTCGCATGTTCACACACCACCCTGATTGCACCTCTTGACACGAGATCCTTGATGGCCTGTCGAGCAAGCGACCCGTTTATCTGGCAAAACATATTCAATTACTGTTAATGGCACATGTGAGCAGCAGTTAGTTCTATTAGTAAATAAACTATATTGACAAAGTAGCATGACAATTATTAACTATTACCGCCTAACCAAACACTTTAGGCACTGATACTGGATACAACCTTGACAAATAAAATAAACCAAACAGCAACAATAGCTATTTGTTTGCATTTTACAATCATGGATGAGTGAGGCAGCAAAACAGTGATCCATAGAACAAGAAAGCAATTGAATCTAAATCACAGAGCACTGTACACAAAATTCGGCTAGAAATATAACGAAAAAGAAGAATGATGCAACAGGTGTAAAAGTTTGTTCTGAACTAAACCAAATAATTATGTAAGATGTAGGGGACCCAAGATGTAGTCCACATCAAATAAAAAACGATGGAACTTTCACTTCAAAAAAAGGTGTTAAATGGGCTGGCATCCTGGTGTGAGCAACAAAGAATCAAAATTCCATATCTTTACCCACATTACTAGCTTGTAATTTCCAATGCAAAGAAGAGGGTTAAGGAGCTTAGCCTGCTATCTTATTGGCCATTTTATCACCTAAAAACGGTTATACTGCCAAACTAACGCATAAATGATACCAGTTAATTAAGCAAATGAACTCAATAGCAGCCTATGATCACGCGGATTGTAATAGGCAAGCACTTCATAGTTCTAATGGCTTCATAAGGGAGGTCACGTCGTAATAATGTCACTACACTAGCTATACTAGTTGCCAATTGTACTACAGAACACAATCAACCTTCACATCAGGTCAGTGTTCTAAAAGTCGGCGCTAGGCGCCGCCTAGGCGCCCATTAGGCGCTGGGCACCACCCTCCCGCCGCGACTTGCCTCGAGTCGGTGAGCTGGGCGGCCTAGGCGCCTGTGCGCGGCAGCGCCGAGCCCACCCAGGCAGGGCCAGCGCGAGAACAGAGCAGGGGGAGAAGTAGAAAAACAGAGCAGGGGGAGGAAAACGTGTTCGGGAGAAAAAAGAGAGGCCTAGGTTTGCTCCGTTCGCCGCCCGCCGCCGCCGCTCGCCGTCGCCGAGGGTACTGTCGGAGTGTCGGATCCACCGGCGGTGCGCACGAGCGGCCCGGATCCACCGGCGTGGGCCGCACGTGGCCGAGATCCACCGCCGGGCGCCGCGCGGGGCTTGGATCTGCCGCCGTGGTGGGTGGGGAGGGGAGAAGAACGAGCAGAGGGGATGCGGTGGAAGGCAGCAGGTGAGCAGAAGCAGATCACGGGCTAGAAGTAGAGGCTGAAGAGAGGGGAACGGTGACTTTGGGGCTTTGGGCTGCTCGGGAAGAGAGTTGGAAGGGAGAAAACAGAAAAGCCTGGGCGCCACCTAGGCAGCTCTAGGCGCTAGGCGCCGGGTCACCGCCCGACTAGCGCCTAGCGCCTACTTGAACACTGCATCAGGATGACAAAACTGCCAAGTTCCATCATACATTAGCATCAACTAGCATCCTTTCTCAATTTGGCGAAAATGCCCAATATTCCTAACAAAGTCAAGCTAGCACATAAATGCTATCTAGTTGGCTGAGCAAAACACACTAAACGATGATCTCTAATAATATGAATTGCAATTGCAAATTGCAATAGACAAGCACGCGTAAATAAGAATTGAATCACATACCATGAGCAAGGAAAAGACCATGCCATCTCACAGGCTAAGCATGACAAATAAAAAAATGACAACATGGCCTAAGAATTCGAGAACATGACAAAACGACAATGTGACCATTCTCGCTGTGACGCAATTTGAGAACATGGCTTAAGGATCGCCACCAACTCAAATGCCATGATGTTACAAACCCTGAGCTACACACAAACATAGAAAAGGCAAAGGAATTATATACCCTGAGCCTCTCGGAGAGCACGGAGGGGGTGATCTGCTTGTACTTGGGCACCTCGGAGAGCATCTTGTCGTAGGTGGCCTTGTCGAACAGCACCATGTTGTTCACCTTCTCCTTCTGCTTCCCCTTGCTCCATTTCTGCAATTACACCACACCCCCGCACACACATCCAAAAGACAAAAGATTTGAGCTTTCGGGACGAATCAGAACCGAAATATAAACCAGAAGTATTTAACAGGAGAGCCGGATGACCTTCTTCTTTTGCTTGCCTCCGCCGGACTTGGCCGGCTTCGAGGACGGCGGTGGGGCCTTGTCCTTCTTCGGCGCCTGCACATCACAGAACAGCATCCCATTAGAGCCAATATGGTGATATCCTCATGCGAGCGAGGGCGAGATGGAGGCAATGTTAAATCTCACCATGGGAGAGCCCGGTGGGGGAGGTGGTTTTAGGGCTCCGGCGAGGTGGCGGCGGCGGCAACAGGTGGTGTGAGCTTGGGAGTTGGGACGAGGGTTTATATAGGAAGGGGAAGTCCTTTGCAGCCGTCGGATGGTGAGATCTCGCGGTTCGCCGTGCACGTAAATGGCGAGCGGAGAAGGAAACACCGAAACATCATGTAACGTTATCACTTATCAGTTCACTGAATTATTGAAAGGTCTATTATAGTGGTAAAGATAAACGATGTTCTTGAGGAGAGGGATTTGACAAAACCATAGATTTTCAGAAGGAAAAAAAAAACTGATTTACTCCCTTCTCAATTAACAGATATTTATATAGAAAAATAAGAAAAATGATATTTATATAGAAAAATAAGAAAAATTGATGATTTGTCTGTCACTCTTAAGAATGCCCTCATCATTATATGTTGTTAACGTTGTTACCAGAAGTAACAACGGAGCGGGTACGTCTATATTAACTATTATTAGATCTGAATCCGCTCCTAGCTATTCAGACCGGCCTAGATTATATGTCGGGTTTTAAGGCTAACTTGAGTTAAACTCGTTGGATCTCCATAAACCTCTAGCAAGAATGATGACGCAATAGCAGTGCATAGGTGGCAGCGCAGCAGTAGCAAGAAGGTGGTGGCTAGGTTCCTGATTTAGACAGTGACGATGGCGAAAAGGCAACACGATGTGGTGAGGGCGGCTGTGTTCGACACAGAGAAAGTCAGCGCACTACCGACGTTGGAAGAGAAAGAAGGGTGACAACGAACGCGTGGTACATGTGCACAATGCGAAGGAGTTCGACAGCATGCTATGGGCAGCAAAGAATAGGCTGGTGGTAGTGGCGTTCATGGCAAGCCATAACTTTAGATCCGCAAGATAAACGATAGACACATCCCCTCCTCACTTTCATACAAGCCCTAATAGAGTCGGGGGAAGATGGGGGTCAGCGATCGTCTTCCTGCTCCAACAAAATCTCCACCGTCTCTGGCCTATGGGGATCCTCTGTCACAGCCTGAATTTTTCAAAATATAAAAGCTGTGAATAAAATAAAAAGAAAAGGAATTTTTAGTAAAAGAAAATAAAATTAAAATTTTCCCTAAAGAAAAGAAAGGATTTTAAGTATTAAAATTTGGGGAAGAAAATTTTTTAAAATAAAATGTTGCTATTTTTTTTGTAAAAGTCTCTAAAATTGAAAAGAATTTTTTTAGAATTTTTCTAAGTCAAAAATATTTTTTTTTGAATTTTTGGAACCTTTTTAAAAGAAAAGGGAATTAAAAATCAATTTTTATTTTAAAATCCGCACCCCTCCCTCTTGAAGAAGTTGAAGGATCTCATACTTCGTGAAGCCATGAGACTCAGTACTCTATTCACCCCGGAAGTACTAAGATATATTAAGACCTTCGAGAGAAGTTTTTGTGGCCTAGTATGCGTCGTGAGATAGCAGAGTATATAGCTCTATGTGATGTATGCTAGAGAGTAAAAGTAGAATATCAAAGACCTGCGGAGCTACTCCAGCCTCTGTGAGTGCCTGAATAGAAGTGGGAAGAAGTCAGAATAAATTTTATAACCGGATTGCCAAGAACAATCTCAGGGTATGATTCTATTTGGGTTATTGTTGATCAGTTAACAAAAGTGACTCACTTCATACCGGTCAAGACAATCTATCGCATTAGTTAGTTGGCAGAGCTATACATGGCTAGGATTGTTTGTTTGCATGGAGTTCCTAAAAGAATAATGTCTGATAGAGGAAGTCAGTTTACTTCTAAGTTTTGGCAGAAGCTGCAAGAAGAATTGGGTACCTGTTTGAATTTCAGCACAGCTTATCACTCTCAGACTGATAGGCAGACAGAAAGAGTGAATCAGATTCTAGAGGATATGTTGAGAGCCTGTGCTCTAGATTTCATAGGATCGTAGGATAAGAACTTACCCTACATTGAGTTTTCTTATAATAACAGTTATCAAGCTAGTCTTCAGATATTTCCGTTTGAAGTCTTGTATGGAAGGAAGTGTAGAACATCGTTGTTTTGGGATCAAGTAGGTGAGAATCAAGTCTTCAGCACAGATATCATGAGAGAAGCTGAAAGCAAAGTAAAGATTATTCAAGACCGTTTGAAGGTTGCTCAATCCAGACAAAAGAGTCATGCCGACAACCATCGTCGAGACCTTAGTTTTGAAGAATGAGATTTTGTATACCTCAGAGTTAGCCCTTTTCGTGGAGTTCGTCGTTTCTAGACCAAAGAAAAGTTGCCACCATGTTTTGTGGGACCATACCAGATAACAAGTCGAAGAAGAGAAGTCATCTATGAGTTGGAGTTACCCCCATCCATGGCAGACATCCACAATGTGTTCCATGTGTCCCAGTTGAAGAAGTGTCTACGAGTTCCCTCTGAAGTGGCAAACAAATATCGAGCAGATAGAACTTCAAGAAGATTTGATGTATGTGGAAAAGCCTGTTCGTATTCTGGAAGCCAGTAAGAGAAGAACCCGGAGCAAAGTTGTAAAGTTTTGCAAGGTCCAGTTGAGTAATCATTCGGAAGAAGAAGCGACCTGGGAGCTTGAAGATGAATTGAGTGCCAACCACTCGCACCTTTTTCCAAGCGCCTCCAAATCTCGAGGTCGAGATTCTGTTTAAGGGGGATAGGTTTGTCACAGCCTAAAATGTTCAAAATATAAAAGCGGCGAATAAAATAAAAGGAAAAAGAATTTTCAGCAAAAGAAAATAAAAATTGAATTTTCCCTAAAGAAAAGAAAGGATTTTAGTATTAAAATTTGGGGACAAAAATTTTTCAAAATAAAATGTTGCTGAAAGTTTGTAAAAGTCTCTAAAAATGTAAAGAATTTTTCAGGAATTTTTCTGAGTTAAAAATATATTTT
>KE372219.1:519173-534462 GCA_000418225.1 Zizania latifolia
GCGGCTACGCGTCGCAGGCGCGGCATGAGGAAGAGGATGGGTCTGACATGCGGGACCCGCATGTCAGCGGTAGTGGGGGCGCGCGTGGCTAACGGCCCTGCGGGGCGAGCTGGGTCGGTGAGCACGGGAGCGAGCTAGTGGGGGCACACGCGGGAACAGGCCGGTGGGAGGCGGCCCATCCGAAGGAAAAGAAAAGAAAAATATTTTTTAAATTTTTTTAGAAAAATGTCTCCAAAAATTCAGAAAAATATATTTTTGACTGAGAAAAATTTCGGAAAAAATCTTTAAAATTTCTTTACATTTTTAGAGACTTTTGCAAAAAAAAATTCAACAACATTTTATTTGCAAAAAATTCTTTCTCAAATTTTAATACTCAAAAATCCTTTCTTTTTCTTTAGGAAAAGTTCCATTTTACTTTCTTTTACTAAAAATTCTTTTTCTTTTTATTTTATTCATAGCTTTTAATACTTTTATATTTTGAAAATTTTAGGCTGTGACAAACCTACCTCCTTAAACAGAATCTCGACCTCGAGATTAGGAGGCGCTTGGAAAAAGATGCGGGTGGTTGGCTTTCAATTCATCTTCACGCTCCCAAGTGGCTTCTTCCTCAGAATGATTGCTCCACTGAACCTGGCAAAACTTTACAACCTTGTTCTAGGTTCTTCTCTCGCTAACTTCTGGAATACGAACGGGCTTTTCCACATACGTCAAATCTTCCTGAAGTTCTATCTTCTTGATATCCGCAACTTTAGAGGGGACTCACAGACAGTGGCGGCTCCACAGGGTAGTCCAGGTGGGCGTTGGACTACCCTGTATTTTGGCCCGTTATACCATTATATACCATAATTTGGCCAAAAGCCCATTACTACTGAAAGTGATGCCTGACTACTGTAGCGCTCTATCCCGCACTACAGCATGCCCACACAATCGCATCGCTCAATCGCTGCACCACCCCTGCTGACCCCCTCTCCCGCACGCTGCCTACACAGATCCAGGCTCCCTACAATCGGCGTGCCGGTGCACCAGCCGGCGGTGACCCCCCGCACCCTCCTCGGCAGATGGCAGTTGATCCACGGTGCCCTATGACAACTCTCATCCGGCGACCACAGCACGGCGGTGCCCTGATCCGGCGATCCCCCGACGCTCACCCTCCCGACTCCCACTCCTAGACCTCAAGCCTTGGCAGTCAGCCCTCATCCGGCTCTCGCACCCCCACAGAAACCGCCCCAATCCTTGAATCAGTGAATCCCTCATCCGAAACCCTCAGGTATTTGGTCATGGCCAGTTAAATTTCTGATTGAATGATTGTTGTGTTAATATGTTGCAAAAATGCAGAATGTAGATTCTATTTACAACTTTAATGTATTAGTATTCACAGTCCAAATTCAATATTTTATTTGTTTTTATATGTGTGAGATCACTAAGGTATGAAGTGGAATGGAGATATTACATCATTCTTTTGGAAACATGAAGCAAAGATGAAGAAAATTGCAGATACAGATACAGTTGATGAAGAAACTCAATTTGATGATAATGATGAACAAGAACCAACATCAGTTGAGACAACAAAGAATCAACAACAAGAGTCACATCCTGTGTATGATGCAGATCATCTCCAATATGATCCGGGATTAAGAGTTCCAATTGCAAGCTTTGATGTCAATGTGCAAGATGCAGTCCGGAGAGCATACATTCTAAAAGGTCTAAATCAATGTTATGCACATGATTTCCCAATCGGGGAAATATATGGTAAAAAACGCCACTTCAGTTTTGTTTGGTTTCAAAAGTACAATTGGCTTGAATATAGTGTTGCGAAAGATGATGGTTTTTGCATGGTGTGTTACTTGTTTGGTAGTGGAAGTGGTAACTTTGTTAAGGATGGTTGGAGAAATTGGAACAAATCTGATGCACTTGACAAACATGTGGGGCGATAACAAGCGCTCACAATAAAGCTCAAGAAAAATACAACCTATTTGTGAAAGGTGGTACTTCAATTGATAATGTTATTGTAAAGGTGTCTAAAGAGAGTGAAATGCGTTATAAGTCTAGGTTGACTTATTCACTAAGATGTGTGAGATTTATTTTAAATCAAGGATTGGCATTCTGTGGGTATGATGAAAGTGAAGAATCTAGTAACAGAGGAAATTTCATTGAACTTTTAAAATGGCTTGCTAGTAATAATGAAGAGGTTGACCGCTTGGTCTTGAAAAATGCTCATGGAAATTGCAGCTTGACTTATTCTAGCATACAAAGAGAAATTATTGGTTGTTGTGCTAGAGAAACTACTAGACACATCATTGAAGAAATTGTGATGATTATTTTGCAATTCTTGTAGATGAGTGTAGTGACATTTCACATAAAGAACAACTAGCTCTTTGTTTGCGGTATGTTGACAAACTTGGAAGGGTATGTGAGTGGTTTCTTGGAGTAGTTCATGTAGCTAGTACCACCGCTACTTTACTTAAGAGTGTAATTCTGAGCTTACTTACTGATCATCACTTGACTCCTACTCAAATCCACGGTCAAGGATATGATGGGGCTAGTAATATGAAAGGAAAGATTAATGGGCTAAAAACATTGATCATGAAAGAGTCTCCTTCGGCCTACTACATTCATTGTTTTGCACATCAACTCCAATTGGTTCTTGTTTCTATTGCCAAGGGAAATGATGATTGTGTATGGTTTTTTACTCAAGTTTCTTATTTGTTGAATATTATTGGTTCCTCTTGCAAGCGTCATGACATGCTTAGAGATGTTAGAGCTCAAAAACTTATGAAAGCACTTGAATTGGGTGAAATAGAAAGTGGGATTGGATTAAATCAAGAGATGGGATTAACTAGGCCTAGTGACACTCGATGGAGTTCTCATTTCAGAACTATATTACATATTATTGATATGTATCCCACAATTCAAGAAGTGCTTATGACTCTTGGTAAGGATCCAACACAAAGAGATGACTGGCCAAAAATACATGCTATGGTTGGAGCATTTGAATCATTTCACTTTGTTTTCAGTGCACACTTGATGCTTACCATTCTTAGATATTCAAATGAGTTGTCTATCTCTTTGCAAAAGAAAGACCAATATATTGTTAACACGATGTCACTTGTAACTTTGGCAAAGGAAAGAATGCAAAAATTGAGAAACCATGGTTGGGAAGATTTCTATGACGGAACAATTGTTTCATTTTGCACTAAACATAAGATTGATGTTCTAACTTTACATACAAGATATGTGTCTCATGGAAGATCTACATGGTTTTATCCGGATCAAACAAATGATGATCATTTTAGAAGGGAAGTATTCATTGGTGTTGTTGACAAAATTAGCCAAGAGCTTAACAATAGGTTTGATGAGGTTAATATGGAGCTGCTCATTTGCATGGCAACATTAAACCCTTCTAACTCGTTTGCTTCTTATGATGCACAAAAAGTACTCAAGCTTGCCAAGTTTTATCCTAAGGATATTTCAAGTATGGATTTGATAAGGCTTGAATACCAATTAGAGACTTTTATTGATGATATGAGAAAATATGAAAGATTCAAAGGCCTACAAAATCTTAGTGAACTCTCTCTTAAACTTGTTGAAGCAATTAAGCATGTTATTTATGATTTGGTGTATTTGCTTCTCAAATTAGTTTTGATCCTACAGGTGGCAACAGCAAGTGTTGAGAGAGTGTTTTCTGCATTGTCTCTAGTGAAGAACAAGTTGAGAAATAGTATGTGTAACAAGTTATTGAATGATTGTCTAGTCACTTGTATTGAGAGAGATGTGTTCTCAAAAGTTAGTGAAGATAACATCATTAAGACTTTCATGAGTATGAAAACTCGAATAGTAGAGAAGTAGTATTGTAATTTTTTGTTTATATTAGAACTTTCATATGTAGCTTTATGACTAATGGACTTAACTGCTGATTTTTTAGGATTTATGAAGTTATGACATACAAGTGCTATATTTATGACATATTTTGAAGTTTTGTACTATTTATGACATATTTTGAAGTTTTGTAGTATGAATAGGAACACCCAAAGAAAATTTTCTAGAGCCGCCACTGCTCACAGACACTGCTTCAACTGGGACAAATAGAACACATTGTGGATGTCTGCCATGGATGGGGGTAACTCCAACTCATAGGCAACTTCGCCTCTTCGACTTGTTATCCGGTATGGTCCAACAAAACGTGGTGCGAACTTTTCCTTGGTCTGAAAACCATGAACTTCACGGAAAGGGGTAACTCTAAGATATACAAAATCTTCTTCTTCAAAGCTGAGATCTCGACAACGATTATCGACATAACTCTTTTGCCTAGATTACACAACCTTCAAACGGTCTTGAATAATTTTTACTTTGCTTTCAGCTTCTCTCATGATATTCGTGCCGAAGACTTGATTCTCACTTACTTGATCCCAAAACAACGGTGTTCTGCACTTTCTTCCATATAAGGCTTCAAACGGAGACATCTAAAGACTAGCTTGATAACTATTACTATAAGAAAACTCGGCGTAGGGCAGGTTCTTATCCCATGATCCTCCAAAATCTAGAGCACAACTCTTAACATATCCTCCAGAATCTGATTCACTCTTTCTATTTGACTATCGATCTAGGGGTGATAAGCTATACTGAAATTCAGATGGGTACCTAGCTCTTCTTGCAGCTTCTGCTAAAACTTGAAAGTAAACTGACTTCCTCTATCCGACACTATCCTTTTAGGAACTCCATGCAAATAGACGATTCTAGCCATGTATAGCTCCGCCAACTGACTACTATGATAGATTATCTTGACCGGTATAAAGTGAGCTACTTTCGTTAACTGATCAACGATAACCCAAATTGAATCATACCCTGAGGTTGTTCTAGGCAATCCAGTTATAAAGTTCGTTCCGACTTCTTCCCACTTCTATTCAAGCACTCTCAAAGGTTGGAGTAACCCTACAGGTCTCTGATATTCTGCCTTTACCCTCTGACATACATCAAATAGGGCTACATATTCAGCTATCTCACGGTGCATACTGGGTCACCAAAACTTCTCTCGAAGGTCTTTTACATCTTAGTACTCCTAGGATGAATAAAGTACTGGGTCTCATGGGCTTCATGAAGTACGAGATCCTTCAACTCCTTTTTATCAGGTACACAGATACAATTTCCATGCCATAAGGTACCTTGCCCATCTTCAACGAACTCACGAGTTTTTCCTTCCTTCATGCTTTCTTTAACTTCAAGGATATATGGATCATTCACTTGAGCTTCACGAATTTGGTCTAACAGCGAAGGCTAGGCTTCTAATGCTGCTAAAAATCCACTTGTAACGATGCTCAAACTCCATTTTCAAACACTTGTATCAATTCCAAAGATATTTCCTCAACTAAAATAGCATTTCCATAGGTCTTGCAACTAAGAGCATCTGCTACTACATTAGCTTTGCCAGGGTGATACTGAATACTGACATCATAATCCTTGACTAACTCGAGCTATCTTCTTTGCCAAAGGTTCAAATCTAGTTAGATGAAGATATACTTCAAACTCCTATGGTCTATGAAGACTTCTGTATAGTTCCCAATGAGATAGTGGCGCCATATCTTAAGAGCATGGACCACTGAGGTCATTTCTAAATCATGGGTCAGATAATTCAACTAGTGAGGTCTTAATTGCCGAGAAGCATAAGCAACCACTTTTCCTTCTTGCATCAACACACATCCTAAACCTTGATAGGATGCATCATAATACATCTGAAAATCTCCTTTAGGATCTAGCAGAATTAGCACAGGGACTGATACCAATCTCTTTTTCAACTATATGAAACTTTCCCCACACTCGGGTGTCCAAACAAATCTCTTATCCTTCTGTAGCAACTTGATCATAGGTTTGACTATCTTAGAGAAATTCTCAATGAACCGATGGTAATAATCTACAAGTCCTAGAAAACTCCTTATCTCCATAGTGTTCTAGGGCTACACCCAATCAGTAACGGCTTCGACTGTACTTGGATCAATGACAACTCCAGTAGAAGAGATAATGTGACCCAGAAACTTCACTTCCTTCAACCAAAACTCACACTTACTTAACTTAGCATACAACTGATGTTCTCTCAACTTCGGTAGTGCTAGATGTAAATGTGTTGTATGATTTTCCTCCGTCTTAGAATAAATAAGAATATCATCAATGAACACCACCACAAACTTATCTAGATATTCCATAAATACACTGTTCATCATGTTCACAAAGAAAGCAAGGGCATTGATCAATCCGAATGATATTATCAGATACTCAAACAATCCATAACAGGTTGAAAACACCCTCTTGGGAATATCTTCTTCCTGAATTCTCAACTGATGGTACCCTGACTAAAGATCTATCTTAGAGAAAATTGAGGCTCCTTGCAACTGATCAAACAAATCATCAATGCGAGAAAGAGGGTACTTATTCTTGATTGTGACCTCATTTAACATGATCTTCAGGTTACGGTGACTTCTCTAGTCGCACACTTAATTTCACCCTCATGTTTCACTAACCAATCCATTTCCAAAATGGCATCTGGGTCTTTGGATTCTATCAAGATTAGGCTGGCCAGAAAAGGGACATCAAGAATCTCAATTGTTACCAGAGAACTAAAAAGAGAGGTAGGCATCTGGTGACTAGGGGTACAGATCACTAACGAATGGCGGAGGGGTTCTACATATATTTCATATTTTTCCACAAAACTTTTCGATATAAAAGAATGAGTTGCACCGGAATCAAAAATTACTGTTGCAAGTATTGAGTTAACAGGAAATGTACCCAATACTACATCAGGGGTAGCTTGAGCTTCTTCTGCTGTCACATGATTCACTCTTGCCTTAACTTGTCCGATGGGTGTTTGAGCTAGGGCTGCTATAGCTCTGTTCTAACGCTTGGGCTCCGGGCACTTGTTAGAATAATGGCTAGGCTTGTAGCAATTGTAGCACACAACTAGCTTTTCACTCTTGTCCTTCAAAGGAACTTGATTATCACCGGTGACTGGAGCAGTGCGAGGCGCATTAGAGCGATAAGCTTGAGGTGCACCTCTGGTGTTTTCACTCCCACTAGCAGCATAGAACTAATGAGGGCGATTGGTCTAAGCATTGGATCCTCTTGACTGCTGTTGCTGTAGCACCATCATGAAACGAGGCTTCAGATTGTTGGACTGCTGGTTTTGCACCATCCTGCGCTTCTTGGACTCTATCCTATTATGCTGATCCTCTTGATAAATCGACTTATCAACCAACTTCTAAAAATCAACATAATCTCTAGAAATCAGATGAATGGCCAGTTCATCATTCAGACCACCAAGAAACTTCTCCTGACGTTCAGCATCTGACTTTACATCTTTAGGGGTGTAACGGGCCAAGTGATTAAACTCATGCAAATATTCAGTGATGGAACGATTTCCTTGCTTGATGGCATAAAATTCTCACTTCTTCAGAGCCACTAGTCCATTAGAAACATGGGCCTTTCTAAAACTAGCTGAAAAATCTGCCCAAGTAATCTCAGTTCCATCAACTCCATTTTTCTTAAAGTGACTCCACCATTCTTCTGCTGGACCTTAAAGTTAGTGGGAAGCAAAGGAAACCTTCTCCTGATCAGTGCACTGCAGAACTTTTAGCTTCTTCTCAATTGTGACCAGCCAGTCACTAGCCTCCACCGGGTTGGTAGTGCTAGAGAAAATAGGCGGCCTCACACGGAGAAACTCTGAAAGCTTGTTCTAAGCCAAGACAGGTGCAGGCGAGGGTTGAGCAGGTAGGGCATGATGCTGAGCATTCATCTGGTTCATCAACATAGCCATAAGCTGGTTCTGGTTAGCAAGCACTTGTGCCAATGTAGGATTCTCTAGCATTAAAGGCGGGAGATGAAGCTGATGCTGCTGCTGAGGCTGTCCATTGTTTGCTTCACTAGCTTCATCCATTCCTTCCTCAGAATTGCCATGACGAGTCTGAACCATCTTGCTGAAGAAGGCAAACGAAAGAGGGGATAGGCAAAATTTAGAAAGAGAAAAGAGAAAAGAGAAAAACATCTTGTACTGATCTAAAATTCGTTACGATTTTTATTAAACTCCAAAAGAAAGACTCCTAAGTGCAGATGTACCACAGGGGGCCAATACAAACCACACACTATAGACAAGCAAAGCTAACAAACATTTAGCCTAAGCAAAATAAATGCCTAACACAACGTACTAAAGGTACATGGGGACTTAAGGGCTAGGCTCCTCTATAGCTGGATCAAAAGAAAACTCTGGCTCTTCTAAATCTTCCTCTTCCATGACTCCGTCTTCCTCATCATCTTCACATTCATCACTCTCGATGATGATGATCTCCTCTTCACACACCCTCTTGATCATCTGTACCCTAGACGGCATCTAAACTCGCCTCCTTGCGGTATGATGGATCCTTGGGCCTCTTGGTGGCGACTCTCCTTTTAGGACAGCAACTTCCTTGCATAGCACATCCACTTGATTCTGCAACTGACAGATGGTCTGTCGATTCCTGTTCTCTTGCTAATGTGCTCCAATGAGTGCATCCTTGTGACAATCGTCCATCGCGTTCAGCATATTCGTCACTCTAACCATAGTAGCACTGTCTTCCTCACTGTTGGGTGGGTACTCTGTATAATCATCATGATGAGTCTTCTTCGGGTGATACCTGTACTCTAATGCTGACAACTTGGCTACATAGCGCTCTCGGAGTTCTCCAATGGCAGCATAAGCAGCTCCCTAACAGGCATGATCAAAATTTCTCCCTTCTGCTTCAACTATCATTGATGAGATAGTCTCTCTTTCACTCATGATAGAAACAGCCATTTCTACCATTCTAGGGGTAACTGACCTGACTTGGGTATAGGTAAGAACCTCTTGATATCCACAGAAAAATATCATATGTCTCAACTCCTTGACAAAACCCTTCATCCTGAAGCACCTCCGGGGCTAGGATTTTTCAGAAGACATCTAAAAATAAAAAAATAAAATAAAATCAACACCACTTTTCTAGAAAAAGAAGCACATTTTTGAAGAGAGAGGAGAAGAAGAGAGGAGTATAACTAGAAAATAGTTTTTAGCTCCTAAGGTTAAACCATTTGGCCATTCTTACAGTCAAGGTAGCTCTGATACCAACTTGTCGCACCCAAAAATTCCAGTCATTTTCTTGCGATTTATTGTGCGGAAAGTACTCTCGTCCAGGAATCAGCCGAGACACACAATAGACAATTTATTGGACATCGAAAACATAATTGTTCAAGACAAAATGAATAAAATACTTATTACAGAGGTGGCATTGGAACCTCAAAACATTAACGACAAACATAAATAACTTCTAAATAACTTTATTGACGCAGCGGCGACTCCACTCCACAGACAGACTTGACTGTGCCTAGCTCAAAAGGTGCCACCTTCATCTTCGTTGACGAACTCCTCCTCTGGTGGTGGGGGAATGCAAGGGTGAGTATTTTAAATACTCAACAAGCCATCCAAGTGGAACAGTTATAATGCACAGGGGGATACAAAGAATGGTATAATAGGATTTGTTTTCATGAAAACAACATTAAAGTGAGATAGAATTTAAAGAGTAGTTCTAATTAAGTTGGAACCTTAAAAGCAGTATTAATCAATTCACTGAATAACTCTTACCTAGAGCCATCAGGCCCAAATACCCAACCAAATCACTCTAAACCAAAGCTAACTAGGTTGAACAGAAAGTAAAATCAAGTTAATTAAGTAACAGTGGGACTAATCACAAGTAACCTTGCATTGTCACCCTTAACCGTGGGCATGGTTATTCGAATAGTTTTACTCTGATCAGAGGTGCACAACTTTACCCACAAGACACAGCCCTACAATATGTCACCATGCGTCTCAATACCATCCCGGTACCTTGGAAAAGAGTTGTGATGTGACCATCCACCGAGATCTTCCAAGCTTCATACCCCAGGTTCCCATCACACCCGATATCCCCTGGCGCTCCTCATCCGTATAGCAAAGACTTCAACCAGTGCAGGGCTATCGGCAGTCTCGATGCTCCACCTAGAATCTCTAGGCTTTCGGTCAAACCATTACCTTGTTGGGTTATGGGCAGGCTACGCTAGCGCTTAATTTCAAAAATTTACCCCGTTAGCCCAGGAATCATGCGTGCAATGGGATCATGGATCATTACCTCAAGCCTCAAGACGTGCTCGAGTAACGGAAGTAGAGTTGATGAAGCGCGTCCTCCAGCTGCTCCTCACGTTTTCGTCCGTTCATCTGCGGTGAAGACAACGTAATCCGGTGATCTCCACGAGAAAAGATCAGCACCAATGTAGCAGCGGTGCCTCTATGGTATCCACAAGTACAGGGACGAGATCACCTCTCGCCGGTATGCTAGTACCATGCGGGAGATTAGGAGAGAGATCGTTACAACCGGTGTAGCTAGGAGAGAGGTGGCAGCTAGGGTTTGGTCAAACCAACATCAACAGCAAGAGCAACACCAACCTTTTTCGTGCTAGCCCCACCTCTCTTTATATAGTGCCCTCTCATGGGCCTTTAATCAGTATTAAAGCCCAACAGATCTAATCTGCTCGACTGGACCCAGAACTTCTGGTTCCAACCGAAACTTTCAGTTTGTCTAGAATCCAGTTTTCAGGCAGCCCAGAACTTCTGGTCCAACCGGAACTTCCGGTTCGTCCAGAAGGCAGCCCAGAACTTCCGGTCCAACTGGAACTTCTGACTCTTCTAGAAACTGAAACTGGGCTGGCCTAAAACTTTCGGTCTAACCGAAACTTCCGGATGCTCCAGAACCCAAAACTTCTGGCCTCAAGCCAGAACTTCCAATTCCCCTAGAATTCTCTTGGGCATATTTCCATCAATCTCCCACTTGCACAAGAGCCAATTCTTGCAAGTATTAAATCCAATCCCCTTAAGCGTGCGATCCGATAGGTTCATATGCAAACGGCCGCTACCCGGAAACCCTTTCCGAATCGCCGATCAATAGCGGTACCTAGCAGCACTTATTGGCCCCCGAAAACATACAAAATCAAAATCGTTTTTTTTTAACCTTGATATACTCACACACCAATCCCTTTACCACACGACATCAGTCAAGCTCAAGGCGAGATTCGTGCCACCCTTGTTGACAGCTCGACACTTCACTCGATCAAGTAGTAGATTCAATCATGATCAACTCTTTGATCATAGTGGCATGGCTATGCACTTTCTAATCCGACTACCTTGAGGGGGCCTAGAGACGTCTCTCCCGTTATGTAGGAGGGGTAAATTCCATCTTGACCGCTCACATCTCACGACATATTTCATGACACACCCGAAAGCAACATTTATAACTACCCTGTTACGGAATAGCGTTTGGAAGCCCCTAAGTGTGCTACTACAAATTCTAGAATTAATGAAGATCTCAGATCTAAGGATTATGCAGGTACACCATTTAAGATGATAACTGATGGCACATATAAAATAACAATCCCAGCAGTATCTCAAATTAGGTCTATTCAACTCCATGTTCACTAACATGAGTCTACACCACTGATTTGACATCTCCATGTCTATAATCTGCAAAACTTGATCATCAATCAGACAGATGTGCTAATCTATAAATCATCACTGTCCCACATAACGATCTCAGATTAGGGATCATTTAGAATAACATCGTAACACAAAGAGTCACACAAACAAGTCACATACTTGATGATCAATTTAAAAGACATTTATTTAAGAAACAAGATAACAAATTATCCAAATGTACATCAGCATAGATAAAACAACTTCTCACATACACTCGACTCACTCACGTAAGTATCTAATACACATAGAGCTCAAGTGTGCCTCATGCTTGGGCTGTGAGAGAGGCTTCGTCAACGGATCTGCAATATTCAAATCCATGTGCACCTTGTATATCTTCACGTCACCTCTATCTATAATCTCATGGATGAGGTGATAGCGCCGTAGTATGTGCTTGGACTTCTGGTGTGACCTAAGCTCCTTGGCTTGCGAAATGGCACCACTATTATCACAATAGAGGTCCACTGGACTGGACGCACTAGGGACAACACCCAACTCAAAAACAAACTTTCTGATCTAAACTGCCTCCTTCGCAGCTTCAGAAGCTGTAATATACTCGGCCTCAGTTGTTGAATCTGCAACCGTTTTTTGCTTAGAACTCTTCCAACTCACTGCGCCTCCATTGAGGCAGAACACAAATCCAGACTACGATCACGAATCATCCTTGTCAGTTTAGAAGCTAGCATCGATGCAACCATTTACAACGAGCTCCTCCTCACCTCCAAAGATCAGGAACATATCCTCAGTTCTTCTCAAGTACTTAAGGATACTCTTTACTACCGCCCAGTGACTTTCACCTGGGTTTGACTTATATCTGCTCGTAACACTTAGAGCATAAGAAACATCTTGGCGTGTACAAAGCATGTCATACATGATGGATCTGATTGTGGAGGCATACGGGGTCACACTCATCTTCTCTAGCTCATCAGGTATCAAAGGACACTGACTCTTGCTGAGAGAAATACCATATGACATTGGCAAGAAACCTTTCTTGGAATTCTGTATATTGAACTGTTTCAATACCTTATCAATGTACATGTTTGGCTTAATCCAATTAGCCTTCTTGACCTATCTCTATAGATCTTTATGCCCAAAATATATGCTGCATCTCCAAGATCTTTCATTAAGAAACTTTTTCTCAATAAAGACTTGACAGCATCTAGCATAAGAATATCATTTCCGATCAACAATATATCATCTACATATAAGACCAGAAATACAAGTGAACTCACACTAGCCTTCTTATAAACACAAGGCTCTTCTTCATTCTTGATGAAGCTAAATCCTTTAACTACCTCATCAAAACAAAGGTTCCAACTCCGAGATGCCTGCTTCAGCCCATAAATAGACCTTTGCAGCTTGCAAACTTTCCCAGCATTCTCTGGATCATCAAGACATTTAGACTGTGTCATGTACACATTCTCACTTAGGTTTCCATTAAGAAAAGTTGTCTTGACATCCATTTGCCATATCTCATAGTCATAAAATACGGCAATTGCTAGCATGATCCGGATAGACTTTAGCATTACGACGGGTGAAAACATTTCATCATAATCAACACCTTGAATCTGCCTGAAACCTTTTACCACCAATCATGCCTTATAGATGTGAACATTTCCATCAACGTCTATCTTTTTCTTAAAAATCTATTTACACTCGATAGTTTTTACACCATCAGGTGGATCGACCAAGTTCCAAACTTGATTCTTTCGTAAGGATTCTAACTCGGATCTTATGGCTCCAATCTATTTTTCAGAGTCTGGTCCCATCACCGCTTCTGAATAGGTCTTACGTTCAGCATTGTCTAACAATAATATGTCACGCTACCTAGTAGTCAAAAACACAAACCGCTTGGGCGCACGACTCAACCTCTCCGACCAACGTGGGGCCGGTGTCTCGACAACAGGCTCTGCAACATCTTGCATGTTGAGTTGTGGTTCAGTAGGAGCTAAAACACTTTCTAGTGATTCTCGAACCTCTTCGAGTCGCACCGTGCTCCCACTAACCCATTTCGAGATAAACTCTTTCTCTAAAAAGACATTATTCCGGGCGACAAACACTTTGCCTTCTTCCCGGTTATAAAAGTAATATCATTTGGTTTCCCTAGGATATCCCACAAAGAAGCATTTATCAGATTTGTGAGTGAGCTTATCAGACGGCAAACACTTTACATAGGCCTCACAACCCCATATCTTTAGAAAAAACAACCCGGGACGCTTCCCAATCCATATCTCATATGGTGTCCTCTCTACAGATTTAGAAGGAACTCTGTTTAGTGTGAAAGCAACAGTTTCTAAAGCGAATCCCCAGAAAGATAATGGAAGATCAGTTTGACTCATCATCGACCGGACCATATCTAACAAAGTTCGGTTCCTCCGCTTGGACACCCCATTCCATTAGGGCGTGCCAAGTAGAGTCAGTTGTGGAATAATTCCACACTGCTTTAGATGATCAATAAACTCATGGCTCAAATATTCACCTCCACGATCCGATCACAGAAATTTAATTGTCTTGCCTGTATAATTATGTACCTCATTTTGGAACTCCTTAAACTTTTCAAAGGATTCTGACTTATACCTCGTTAAGTAGATGTAACTATATCTACTAAAGTCATCGGTAAAAGTAATGAAGTACTGAAAACCACCTCTGGCTGTAGAACTCATTGGTCCACATACATCAGTATATACAATGGCCAATAGCTCGTTTGCCTTCTCACTTCAACCAATGAAAGACGTCTTAGTCATCTTGCCAAGCAAACAAGACTCACATATGTCAAATGATTCAAAATCAAATGAATCCAAAAGCCCATCTCTATGGAGCTTCTGCATGCGCTTCTCATTTATATGACCCAAACGACAATGCCAGACATAGATAGGATTCAAATTATTGAGTCGAGGTTTCTTTGTATTAATGTTATAGACATGTGTATCCTCAAGATTCAGAATATATAAGCCATTCAACAATGGACAAACACCATAGAGCATACCATTCGAAAATATCGAACAACACTTGTTCTTTAATACGAATTTAAAACCGTCTTCCTCTAAACATAATGAAGAGATAATGTTTCTATACAAGGCGGGAATAAAATAACAATTATTTAATTCCAAAACTAATCCTGAGGGTAGCGACAAAGAATAGACGCCAACGGCCAACGCAGCAACTTTTGCACCATTGTCGACGCGAACATTCAATTCACCTCTTGCGCACTTCCTAGTCCTTTTCAGCCCCTGCAACAATTTGCAAGTGTGAATCATTGATCCGGTATCAAATATCCATGAATCACTTGGACAAGTAGCAAGATAAATTTCAATAACATTTATACCTAAAGCGGAAGTCATAATTTCCTTCTTTTTCTTTTGTTCTTCCAAGTATAACTTGCAGTTCCTCTGCCAATGGCCAGGCTTATGGCAATGGTGGCAAGTATCAGAGTTAGCAGGGCCTGACTTAGATTTTCCAGCCGATTTAGACTTCGAGCTCGAGATCGCATCTGAAGCTTTAGCATTTCCCTTACGCTTCCTCTTCTTACTTTCCTTTTGAACCATTATCACATGACTAGGATTTTTCTTAAGGCTTTTCTCGGCTGTCTTGAGTATCCCATGCAATTCAGCCATGCTCTTCTGCATGCCATTCATATGAAAATTCAGAATGAACGGCTCGAAGCTCGTAGGGAGCGACTGCAGAATCACATCTGTGGCCAAATCTTTATCAAGAGCAGACCCAAGCTTTTCTAGGTTCTCA
>KE372219.1:537685-564649 GCA_000418225.1 Zizania latifolia
CGTGCGCGCAAGCGAAGCCACGTGGTGGCCACGTGGCGGCCACGCCAGTAGGGGCGGCAGACGTGGAGCTGACGCGGCGCTGACACACAGCGGCCATGTTGGCGCCACGCCGGGGCAATGGCGGTGGCATGGGGACTGAGGGTCATTGGTGAACGTTGGCCCGGTGACCGGCAGCGAGGGCACCAGCGAGATCAAGGCGTGACAGCGAACTCACCTGAGTAATCAACGGTGAGCGGCGGCAACGGGAGACAACCGGCGGCGAGAGGGAGACGGCGGGGGGCTCGAGTCATCGGCGGGGAAGGGGCTCCAGTGGTCGGCGGCGACGACGAAGGAGCGGATGGCGACCGGTGGGCGATGGAGCACCGATGAGCAGCGGCTGGAGGCGACAGCGAGCGGCGGAGCAGCGACACACGGCACGGGGACAATTAGCGGCTCTAGGGCGACGGCTAGGGGGTCGAACCAAGAGCAGGGGTCGTGGGGGTTCTATTTATAGTGGTGGCCAGAGAGATGGAGGTCGGTACGACATCGGCGATGTCGGGGCGACGGTTAGGGCTCGGGCGGGCGGCGCGGAGGCGGTTGCAGCGGTAGGCTAGGCTCGAATCCAAGGGGAAAGGCCCACGGGAGTGCGGAGAGCACGAATCCAAGCTCGGATTCAGCCCATGATGACAGTGGCGGCAGATTGTGCGGCGGGGACACGGCGGCTAGGTGGCGCCAGCGCGGCGCGAGAAAGGGGATGGGTCTGACATGCGGGGCCCGCATGCCAGCGACAGCAGGGGCACATGCGGCTAACGGGCCTATGGGACGAGTTAGGCCGGCGAGCGTGGGAGCGGGCTGGCGGGGACGCACATGGGAACGGGCTGGCGAGAGGCAGCCCACCCGGAGGAAAAGAAAAGAAAAATAATTTTTTTAATTTTAGTTCTTTTCTTTTTAGAAAAAGGCCTCCAAAAATTCTGAAAAATATATTTTTGACTTAGAAAAAATCTTGAAAAAATCTTTACATTTTTAGAGACTTTTGCAAAAAAAATCAGCAATATTTTCTTTGCAAAATTTTCTTTCTCAAATTTTATTTGCAAAAAGTTCCATTTTAGTTTCTTTTATGAAAATTATTTTTCCTTTTATTTTATTCATAGCTTTTAATACTTTTATATTTTGAAAATTTTATGTTGTGACACCATGTGCCTTAGTGTCAACCCTATCAAGAGTTGGCTCAGATCATTGCCCTCTCCCGGTTGATTTAGATAGGAAGAAGAGTGAGAAAAAAGGGTTGTTCAAATTTGAAGATTCTTGGCTCCAAGAGGAAAGTTTCAAACCTTGGGTGATTTCAAACAGTTGTATTAGATCACATAGATTGAAAAAAGATGTATTAGATCATTGGCAATACTTATGAAGAACCTTGAGGATGAAAATGGGAGGTTGGGGGCTAATGCAAACAGTTCTATGTTTCGGGTGAAGAATGTTTTGCTTGACAAGGTAAACAATCTAGAGAACAAAAGTGAAATAACTTTGTTGACGCCTGAAGAGTGGATTGAACTCTATTCTGCTGAAAAAGATCTGATGGGGGTCTATTTCAAAGAATCTTGCTATTGGCAAACTCAAAGTGGACAGCAATGGATTCTTTTGGGTGATGCAAATAGTTCTTTCTTTCATGGGGTAGCCTCGGGTAGGAAGAGGAAGGCAGCTATTTTATCTTTAGAGTAGGAGGGAGTAGAAATTACAAGAGAAGAAGATCTGCGGAGGCATATTTATGAGTTTTATAAGAAGCTTTTTGGCTCCGAAGACCCTTCTTATATTCATCTTAATCAAGCAGTTTGGGCGACCCATAGAAGATTGGATCAGCAGGACAATGATACTCTGACTAGGCCTTTTTCTAGGGGTGAGCTGGAGTTAGCCCTAAAATCCATGAAGTCCAATACTACCCCTGGTCCAGATGAGTTGTCAGTAAACTTTTATAAAAAAAATTGGCCCCAGATCAAACCTTTGATTAAAAAGATGCTAGATAAGTTTTATTTGGGAGAACTTGACTTAAATAGACTTAACTTTGGGGTTATCGTCCTTATACCTAAAATCAAAGATGCTAATAGCATCCGATAATTTAGACCGATTTGCTTGCTCAATGTGTGCTATAAGCTTATCACTAAAGTGCTAACTCTTAGACTTACCAAGGTAGCGAGTAAGATCATTGATCAAAGTCAGACAGCCTTCATTCCCGGTAGAAACATTTTGGAGAGTGTGGTAATCCTTCACAAGGTTGTCCATGATATGAAGAGGAGGAATTTGAAGGGGGTTATCTTAAAATTAGATTTTGAGAAAGCTTACGACAGAGTTCAGTGAGGGTTTTTGCTTGAGGTTCTACAAAGGAAGGGATTTAATGAGAAATGGGTTAACTGGATGAAGAATGTTACTGAAGGAGGAAGGGTTGCTATTAACATTAATGGAGAGGTGGGGGTACTTCAGGACATATAAGGGGGTGAGACAAGGGGATCCCTTATCTCCGCTATTATTCAACCTTGTTGCTGATGCTCTGTCAGAAATTCTGCTAAAGGCTAAAGAACAAGGTCATCTGGTGGGTTTGGTGCCTCATTAGGTGGAAGGGGGCCTTACTCATCTGCAATACATAGATGACACAATCCTGATGGTAGAGTACTCTGAGAATAACTTGAAGGTTCTCAAATATCTGTTGTACTATTATGAGGCAATGTCTGGCATGAGAATCAATTATCAGAAGAGTGGAGTTTTCAGCATTGGCTTAACCGGAGAAGAGGCAAATAAAGCTGCTGATGGTCTTAATTGTAGCTTGGGGAGTTGGCCTTTTAAGTACCTGGGCTTACCAATTAGCTTGTCAAATCTGAAGAAGGCAGACTTTGAGGGGGTGGTAACTAAAGTAGAGAAAAGATTGACTTCCTGGAAATCAGGTCACTTATCTTGTGGGAGGCGTATGGTGTTAATTGATGCTTTGCTTAAATAGCATCCCTATGTATACCATTGATGTTTTCAACTTGCCAAAGCCCATTCATCAGAAAATAGACAGCATGAGGAGTAACTTTTTCTGGGAAGGGATAGAAAAAAAGAAAAAATATCACATGATTAGCTGGAAGACAATATGTGCACCTAAAGAATTTGGGGAGATGGGCTTTTTGGACACTAGAGCGTTCAACTTAGCTTTACTAAGCAAATGGATCTATAAACTTGAAGCGGGACATGAAGGGATATGTTTTGATGTTTTGAAGAAGAAATACCAGTTAGCCCGAGGTTTTTTCCAATCTTCTCAGCTTGGAGGTCTTTCTTTTGGAAAAGCCTTCATAAAGCGAAACAATGGGCTCATAAAGGGAGTGGTTATCTAGTGGGTTCAGGAGTGTGGGTGTTTTTTTAGTCTGATGTTTGGTACCAAGAAGTGCCGCTGAAGGTTTTGTACCCCAACCCATTTAATATTTGTCAAGACGCCTATGCTTCCATTGCAGATATGATGGGTGACCTGAGAAGAGGGGGGATGTTTAGGAGATCTATGGGGGACACAGAAATAGAACAGTGGGATAGTATGAGGAGGGTCATCAGTGAAATTACTTTGAATCACAATGAAGATGAAATGCTGTGGTTGATTGACAAGAGAGGATTCTCAACAAGGTCTTTATATAGATTAATCACTCACAGAGGTGTGGTTGATTCAGACAGTATGGAAATTTGGAAGTCATATGCCTCTCAAAGTTAAAATATTTGTTTGGTTACTGATTAGAGGAAGAATACAGGTTGGCGATCAGCTTGTTAAGATGAACTGGAGGGGGGGTCCGTTTTGTAAGCTTTGCTGCCAGCGAGAAACTATTGATCACCTCATTTTTCAATGTCCGCCTGCAAATTTCCTCTGGTGTGTCATTCGTGACACTTTTGGCTGGTCTCGGGTGCTTGGTAACCGAAGGGAGTTCCTAGATATCCTGAGGGGTACCTAAATTCTAAACAAGCTAGTGTTGTCATGGGTGTGTTTGGGGCTAGTACCTAGGCGTTATGGCTGTTGTGTAATGAATTTGTGTTTAAACTTTCGATTTACACTAACGTTCTGCAGGTGTTGCACAAAATGCTATTGTATCTCACGCAATGGCTATTGTATCTCACGCAATGGCTACTGATGGTGCCAGCTCGGATAAAACTGGAGGCTTTAAAATGTTTAGACTTGCTCCGTGCAAGGCTTCAAGCATTAACTCAACCCGCAAGCTCACCAAAGAGTTTGCACCAGAGTGAAACGAGCACAAAAGATGTGAAAGCTGGTTTGGTGCCGCGATGATGGAGTAAAATCTGTGGAGGATCGGTATATGGTCGGATGCCTTGTCGTACTGTGATGTGTTCCATCGGTTTGTGTCTAAACTCTGATGGAGTATTGTGAAGTTCTGGGTGTTACATGGTAGATGTGCTGGAAAATGTTCTTCTGTTTGTGGAAACAATCTGGTAGGTCGTTGTTCAGGGAGGCTGGATTTTGGTTGTTCCTTTTGGCTGTAGCTGGTAACCCCAGCATAAACTCAGCATAAACTCTGTTACCTCTTTGGTGCATTCTAACAAAGCAGGGCTGGAAGAAGCCTTTTATCCAAAAAAATACCAGCCCTAACCTGGTGAACCCATGGGTAAAAAACTAATACAACTCTAGCCTCGTAAGGGCAGGTTTCTGGCCCAATCAAATCACCCTTAGCTATCACCCTATGACAATGACACATAAGATAACCTAAGTCAATGACATATGAACATGATGACAAATAATTGAAACTTATTTTGTGGGATAGCAAAATATCAAATCTCAAAAAATATACATTATATTGCAATATAGGCAGTAATTTATGTTCCATTTGCCAACAGTTGCAAGTTGCAGCTAGGGGTCACACAAATGACACAGAATACAACTTACAAAGCTAAATCGATGGCCAAAAATACCAGTAACAGAATAACAGATACAGATGGTGATCCCTGCAACCAGTAGTTCCGTATAGCACCTAATTAGAAGCATTTCTTGTACCAAACTCTCACGGCCTATTCGGTATTTCCGAATCCAAGCCAAGTTCTTGCAGTAGCATACACATAATTGGTGCAGGGCCTGCAGGTAGGCATTAGTCACCTCCTGTCAGAAGAGCCAATGAGCATCTCACCGTCGACGAAAACCACGCATTGCATCCAGATCTCGCCGCCTCAGGTTGCCGTACTTCCTCCTCTTTCCAGTACCAGCAGCAGCCTGAGTAATACAGTATCATGAACTTTCATTTTATCCAGCAGAACAAAAAATGTATGCTCGAAGAAATTGTTAGGATTTTCTTTCAAAAAAGAAGCAGCGATTGTGACGATCAGCAATAGAGGTGCCTTTTACCTGATCTTCTGCCTTGATGGAGTCCATGAGACCTTCTATATCGGGGGAGTCTTTTCCTTGAATTGCACCCATCATTTTCTGCATTCGAGCACGCATTTGGAAGAGCTGCGCAATCAATTGGCCCACCTATTGGAGGAATGGAGGGACAGCCAGTTTAGGTCCATGGGATTCAGTTTGGTTTATACCGTTATAGTCACACATGTATGAAAATGGTGATGAGATAAGAAGCTAAGAACTGAACCTGTTGTTCGGTTTTTCCAGAGTCCTTGGCTACTCTTCGTCTCCTCTCGCGTGATTCAGCAAGTAGCTCTGGTCTTTCCCTTTCCTCTGCACAAAAGCATGAGTAATATATATTACCATCACTATTATGCTCCATGCCATTAGGATTAAGGTGTTATTTGAGTGGTAACCCTGGCTTGGCTTGCATGACAAAGTTCTAACGATGCCAACAGAGGAACTAACCAGATGGTGGCATCAGATTTTTAACTCACCACAGCTATATATGAAGGTAACCTTGCGTGAGGTAGCAAACAAACTAGAAAAAAATCCTTGAGCAGGGTATCTCTCCTGAGACTAATCAAGGGGCATGTTTTTTTAAAGAAGAGAGAGATGGGAGATTTTTATAGAAGAGTTACAAAGGCTATCTCAAACTGCGGCAACTTAAGAACTGCCTTATGAATGTGAGAGCTCCAATCAAACTGGTTACCAGTGGGATATACGAAAACTATCACATACTTAATAGTTAGGAAATGCTAAATTCTTGAGATGGTAAATAAATACAAATTGGAAATTTCAGGTACAATCACCAAATTATCAATTATGTTTGGAACATGTACACTAATATTGTAAGAGAATGGGAGGAACATGCAACAAGATGTGTTCAAGATGCCTGCTGATTGTAGATTATACATACCAATGGTCATTACATTGATCATCGACTCCATAAATTTAAGGTTTTTCTCAGCTTCGCGAATTTGTGCAGGGGTAACCTATCCAAAACACAGAAAAGTTGTGGTCTTACTAACATCAGATAAAAGCTGTTAGTTCCAAGGTAAGGTGATAGATGAACCAATGAGGTCAACAAGTTCATATTTGCACCTTGTTCATGCCAGGAATCATGCCAATTATACGACTAAATGAGCCCATTTGTGCAATAGCTTGTGTTTGCTTCAAGAAGTCATTGAAGTTAAATTTTGCACTCAGGATCTTCTTCTGTAATTCCTCAGCATCTTCTTGACGCATCTACTTGCACCGGTAGGTTACACAATACGGATATCAAACTGTTGTTTAATTAAAGACAAAACAGGAAAGAAATATTTCACAGGAAGCTGCCTACCACTTCCTGTGCCTTTTCAACAAATGAAAGTACATCTCCCATTCCCAAGATACGCTGTGCCATACGATCTGGATAGAAAGGCTCAAGATCTTCCATGCGTTCTCCTCGACCCACAAACTTGATGGGCTTTCTAGACACCTGCAAATTTCATCATTTCTTCATAGTTATTATATACATAGCAGCTAAGGGAACGCAGAGTAAATTTGCTGGCAAGTGCAGGCGCGTCAAATGTTCGCACTTCGCAGTGAGGATTTACTGTTTAAACATGCTCCATACTGTCCTTATCTTGCTGTTATGTTGTGTGTATTTCATACTGTATGGAAGTAATATAAATGATGGGAAGAGTCACGAAGATATAAAGTCAAATAACATAACCCTTTGTGGATACATTATTAAACAACAAATTTGTCAGACCAGTGGAACTCATACAACCAAACTTTTTTCAGAAAGTGAGGAATCTAGAAAGTTGAATCCAACAAAATGTATCGGAAACTGCAATTGCAGTGCCTAGTACATTGTTTAGGGTAGAATTAGTACTTTTTAGAAAGAACTCTCTAACTAATAGTTAGATGGACACAAAAAATGGTAGGTAAAATTGCAAGTTGAGAAACCTCTTTGATACTTAGTGCTGCTCCACCTCTGGAGTCACCATCCAGCTTTGTCAGTATAGCACCAGTAATACCAATCTGAGCATTGAAGGTGCTAACCAATGCTGGCCATATCAGAAAAATAAATATGAGTAAGTTATAGTGGAACTATAGCAGATGATGAAGAATTTGATATTTGATTTAATTATAGGGACATATTCTGTTATTATGGGGTGCACCTTATGCTTCCTCTCCTTTGAAAACAAAATGGTAGAGACCATGATATTGGTCTACTTGGAACAAAAAATCGTACATAAGACATAATAATATGGAACCTTCAAATCCAAATACATGGCATATATATTAACAGGAAGTTCTAAACTAGTCATGTTTCAAAGCACAAATTTCCTTCCTCCAAGCCATGCAAATGCATCAAATAAGTTATAATAGATGAACTATAAATGATGGTTACTAGATCCCTATACCACTTGAAGAACAACAAGAAGAAGTTACGTACATGCAGCTTCTTGTCCAGTCATGGCATCCACCACAAGAAGAACTTCTGTAGGATTTACTGCCCGTTTTACCTCTTTCAACTCACTCATCATGGCTTTATCTACCTAATGGTAGAAAGATTAATCAGCCGATTATTTTTTAGTGAAAGTACTGTCTTAAGTTTGAAGATAAAACAAATTTATAACTTACACGAAGTGTAAACTAGTGCAATTTAACTACATATGTGAACATAAGCTGAAATTAAAGTTCAAATGATCAAGAACTGATATCATAGTTTTAATGTGAAATGTCAATGGTCAAAACTCAAAACTAGTAAACAGCTGATATTCATTTTTCATTTAGAATTATAGCTGAAACAAGTAAGAGGAACAAACTTAAAGAAACATAAGAGCGACCTGCAGCCTTCCAGCAGTATCCACTATGACTACGTCAGCTTTCTTGCTCTTTGCCTCCTTTAAACCACTCTTGGCGATTCGTGAAGGTTTTTCTTCAGTTCCTTCAGAGTAAACTGGTACCCCAACCTATGAACGTTCAAATGAATTTCATTAAAAGGAATATCATATCAGCACACTCAAAAGAAACTATCATTTTAACTTCAAAAAGAGGTAGAACATGCACACATAGTGGCAAATTCTTAGGACTATTCAGAATCTTCAAGTCAAAACTATTAACTAGAAAAAGGTTCCCATGCCCATACTTCCACTGAAAGATTAACATCATCATAATACCTGTTTACCCAGAATAGTGAGTTGATCAATGGCAGCAGGCCTGTAGACATCTGCAGCAATCAGCATACAACTTTTCCCCTGTAATCTGAGACTGGTCTATAAGCACCGATAGTCTGGGAATATTAGAGCATGCTTAGAGTAGAAGGTTAAAGAATCAGGAATGCACCATTTTCTTTAGATAAAAAGCAAGCTTTGCACACACAGTAGTTTTCCCAACACCTTGCAGACCTGCCAATAAGATAACTGTTGGGCCAGATTTAGCAAATACCAAATCTGATACCTCTCCACCCATCAACTGTACAAGTTCATCATTTACAACCTGCATCATTTATTTATGTGAGTCCTCCAGTGCTATAAGCACATAGTAGGAGTAATATATATGGCGCCTGTCCCTCCGAGGGGAAAGAAGGCATGCTTATGTTATACTACAAACATGCAATCAATAGCTAATTGAATAACTCACAGATAAATGAATAAATCTATGCCTAAAATTTTGCAGAGCCATAATGTCACTATATATTATATAAGTATATGATCCAGAATCTGAGTATACCTTCACCAGCTGTTGCTCAGGCTGGACACCTTGGAGCACATCAGTGCCTACAGCCTTTGCAGTAACAGATTCGATAAAACTTCTCACTACCGGCAAACTTACCTGCAAAGTAGGTTGCAAATTAGATTGTGAAGGCAAGGGAAAAGAGAAACACAATAAACGCTTGCAGTGGTAAGAATGAAAACATACATCTGCCTCCAAAAGTGCTCTTCTAATATCCCGCATTGGTTCAGCGATGTTGTCCTTTGTCAGTTTATCTTGAACAACAAAAGGTATTGTATTTCATCTACTCATTTCAATTCATTGATAACTATACCGAACTATTTAGAGCGCAGATCAGATGTGCATGAAAAAACATTGTTATTTGACATGCATGACACATGAATTGAGCATCTGAGTAAAATATTCCACACATACACGACAAAGTTAAGGTATACCATCACCTCAAAAAAGAAATGCTCGTATTCCATTGTCATAAACTAGCTAGATGCTAGTGAAGGCATTCAATTATCATAACTAGTTAGATGGCCTCATTTTAGTACTTCACACGCTCGTTCATCCAGAGAGATGATTCCACATATCAGCCATGCACTAGTAAAAATTCCTTACGATTCAACGCATTGCCAGTAGACTACTAGAGCATTACGTGTGGCAACACAACACGAAAAAAATGCAGAGGTAACAGTAAAAAATTTGAAGAACAAGTGAGTGAAAAAACTCACCGGCTCCCCGCAGCTTGTTCCACGCGGACTCCAGCCCAGTCGTGAGCTGCCCAAACATCTCCGCCCGCACAACCAGGCCGCTTCCCTTCTTCCTCCTCCATCCCTGAACGCGTCCCAGACGCAAGCAGTCAGGGGAAAAAATCAGCAAAAGCGAAAACCACGACGTTTCTCCGGGGCGGAGAAGAAGCCCCAGCTAAGGAGCAGTCGGGGCGCGGACCGGGAAGCTGGGTGAGGAGAGGGCGCGGGAGGCGAGTCCCCGGACCGTGCGGAGGTGAAAGGCGGGAACGGAGAAGTTGCGCAGGTGGCATGAGGCTACGACCGCCTTCGCCGGCGAGCGGCGGGCGGCGGCGGGGGCCGAGGAGAGCGCGAGTGTACTGGTGGCCTCCATTTCCGGTGGTGTGCTGTTCTGCGGAGGGGAGGGAAGCAACGGGGAGGATAAGAGGCGGAGTTGCAGATGGGCCCTTTTGGGCTTTCGGGCCTAGATTGGGCCCTCTATAAGTCGGCCTGCTCAGCGTTTTAGGCTTCGTTTTTCTTTTTGTTTTACTTTCTCCGCCACGTAATGTAAACGGGTTTTAGAGTTAAGAATTTATATCAAATGCAGCAATTTAATACTTATAAAAGATAATGTTTATATTTAAAGTACTTATACTATCTCCGAACTTGATTAATCATTACTACACTCTAATGTTCTTAAGATGGTAAGGTGAGACGAGGTGTGACGGCCTACCCCTTCTAACCGCCTAGGTGATTTAGACACGCTGTAATATGATACCATACACACATGACATATCCTAACATATAATTGCTTTAGATCTTAGTAGCAATGTAGCATATATACTTACCTTGGTGCTGCTAATGATCTGACATTTCTTCTCCTCTTTTGACATTCTCTTCTCTCGTCCCATGTAACAATCTACACAAAAAATTGAGCCTAGCAGTTAGTCCTAATCTTTGGTGCAAGGAATGCAACTAGCCAACTATTATTAACCAAACCAGCTACTAATCTAACTAACATTATCAACTACTCAACAGAGAATATAATATAGAAACTACTCAACAGAGATCAGAACAGAATACCTATGACTGTGACTAAGGCTATGAGTTCCTTCACAATGAGTAGCAGTAGCAATGTAGCATGCGCTTGGCATTTTGGCTCCTGCCTCCTTCACAGTTGCCATGGAGTAGCAGTAAGCACTAAGCAAGAACATTTAATCTCATCGGGTTCCTGCCTCCTACTGCTCACCTCCACCGTCGCATGCTAGACTTTCGCCATAGCCATCGCATACCAGACATTTAATCTCAACCGCCACTTGCTGGATCTCAGCCGTCGCCTGCCGAAGAGGTTGTTGACCTTGCGTCTCTGGCTCTCCACTCACCTTAGCCACCGCCTACCGAAGACTCCCTCTACCACTCACCTCTATCGTTGTCTGTTGGAGAAACCTTGATCCACCATCCCCTCTCTTCTCTATTTTCCCTCTCTTCCCTCTCTCTTTCCTCTCTTCCCTCTCTTATATATTTCCCCTAGTGCGTTGTTCCCAGCAGCAAACATTTCGCGCATGCTAGCCCCCAATCGCATACCTATCGTGTGTGCCATCCCTAGCCGCTTACCTTTCGAATGGCGTGTGCCCTAAGCCACTAGGCATCAGGAGGACACCAAATCGCAGCTAGACAATGCTTAGCGGCTTGAGGCAGACATTATATGAGTTCGATCCAAGATGACGGCGACGCCTACGCTCAGATCATGCCTAAACGCCTAGGCAACGCCTTAAGAACATTGCTACACTCAATCATTCTCGAGTCCACACTCACCCACCCCGAGAAGAGTATTCTTACTCTTCTTCTTAATATGTGTCAAGCCTAAAACTTGCTATATTTTCTAATGAAAGCCTCTCCCTCCATCTCCTCTATTGTTCTCTCTACTATAGATATATACACATATAAGCATTTGGTCGTTTTGGACCTGGACACACACTCTTGTACATTCACAATCACACAGTCCAACTAAAGAAATGTATGCACAAAGGAACCAACAATCTTTTTTCATTGACAAACAACCCCATGTTGTCATGTACACACAAACATGATAAATAAATTAGTGAAAGTGGGGAAGTGAACCTGAAAACAAGATGATCATGACCCAAGAAGAAGTGATAAACATATCAAAATCGAGCAATGTGCAATAACACCGATCTTGGTCTTAAACAAACATTGGGCCACTACTCATCTATTACATGATAACAGGGGCAATAACGATTGATTTCATCTCCATGCTTCGATCCGTTCAATCTTGGAGTTTATCCGGCTCACAATGCTTGTGCCTCTTGATTTCTCAGCTAGGGGAATGGCACTAGTTCCAGATTGCCCTTTGCCCTTTCTTGTCCTCCTACTATTCAGGCTATGGCTGCCCTTGTGTTGAATCGAGTTCACAGCTGCAGCACAGAAAGGATCAGCAGTAGCAGCAACATTAGTATGAGCAGGTTGGAAGCAACTAACGGGGAAATAAATTCGGTCGGGGTGGGCTTCAAACTCCTCACCGTGAGGACTCCGAGCGGATTGGCGCTCTATGCTCGTCGGAACTTCGCTTGTCTGTGCAATTGAAGCAGAATGTGCAGGACTGTTGAGAAGGGGTTCCTCATTGGCGAAAGAGGGGCGCCTGGATCCTTCCTCATGGGGAGACTGAGACTCAAGTGGGAGGCATGGTTTATGATGTCCACTTTCATCAGTTGAATCCTTATGAGGCAGAGATGCATCATCCAGATTGGACTCTTCTCTATCCTTGAGGGTCTTCTGTATTAGCATCTTGAGAAAATTCATCACTTGCACTGCATACATCAGTGCAGTCAATGGATCTGCCATCTGCATCGCACGCGCACGACAGTAAGCATCTACTGCACTCAACATCACAAGCTTGTTGTTACGACAAACACATTACCTGAGTCATATTCGGTGCAAAAACCATCGCGATATTGCGGGCATTCATCTTGTTGATCTGTTCTTCTTGGACAACATCAGCCATCAAATTAACTGCCCACTCAAGTAAGGCTGCTTCAGGTGGTGGAAGGCATTCGGCAACTCGAGCACAGTCCTCTTCAGATTGGCATTGCATCACCTGTTCAGGTGGGATAGAGTCCAGCACTCCACTTGGCAGCTCCCTAAACCAGGCCTGACATGGACAGGAAAATAGACGGAATGAGAATATAGTTTTGTCATTGAAGTTTGTGTGTTGCCAAGTTGGGATTAATTGTACTTTTGCCCCAAAGTAGAGTGGACTTTGCCGCCAATTTGATGAGCTCAAGAACACAAAAATTTTTTAACTTCTAACAATTGACTGCCCTCTTTGACTGCTTCCAAAAGAATGATTATATTTGCAACAGAAGCTTACTGAGCAGCACAAAACAAACTTACAACTATCTTTGGCACAATAAAAAGAGAAGATTGGGCTCCATTCAAAAGTGAAAGTTAGGATTCTCCAATAGGTGTTAATATGACACTCCACTACTGAAGATGAACACACTTGCTAATTATTAACTCCCTGAGTGAATGACATGTGATGTTAAGACAATCCATGTGATCACGAAGATAGTGCAGTCAATAGAATCACATAAGCTACATGATAGAAAGAGGCTTACTTTGATTAGACCTGCCAAACAGTGAATATCAATGCCATCTGGCACAATTCCACTATTTAACTGGTCTCTCACAAACTCCTCCTGACTATTCTCCGCGTTTATACGGAAAATACCTTCTGCCTGCAAAGTACAAACAAGATAACATTTATTTGGTCAGAACAAAGCTTCAAGTGACAAAAAAAATAATCAACTGAAAATGCTTAATAACCACACCCGAAGACCGCCTTGTTCATAAAGACGTCTTTGCATCATCAAAAGAATCGTTGGAACACTGTTTCCTCTTGAATCATAGGAACATTGCATTGATTCTGTTGAAACGCCAAATACGCTTGCACTGCATCCCAAGTTTCAATCAGCTGACAAATACAAACATCTGACTAATAATCTGTATTTCTCAAAAGTACACAGTGTCATCATCAAATATACGCATTTTGTAGAACTAGGATACTAGGATATCACCACATGAAAATGAAAGCATATTGTGATCAGCATCAAACCATCTTTTTTTCTGAAGCTGGTCAATGCATACTGTAATGAACCAGAATTTAATGATTTGTATGGTACATAAAAACACTATGGATTCTTATAAGTTATGCCAGGATCCTACAAATCTGTGTGTGCTTAAAAACATGGCATAAGTATGAAGATATGAACATAATTCACATTACTATTTAGGTACTGAAATAAATATACTGGTTTGCTAACTCAAGGGCTGAAACTATCCTGGTAAAGTATGTTTCAATTTATTCCAGGATCTTTTCTGAGTTTTCAAACTGTTGACTGAGCACAGCTCATATGCAGTTTCATTGATCGTATACCATCAACAGTTCAGTTTGAAGAATTCATATAGATGTTTGTGCCACTTTATCTTCTTTTGGAGGTACCAGGCTCCCAGAATCCCATCCTTCTATAAAGTAGAAACTAACAACCGTTTTCGTCTATTCTTTATAGATAACCTAAAACTAATAGCTCACATCCTGCAATTCCCAATAGAAAACAATATACAATATGCCTATGCACTTTACTTAAGTCAGAAAGGAGAGCAAACCAGAAAAGTAAAATTTTCAAACTACTAAAGTGTGACTAAAGATGATTTTGAGAATGACAAACAACCCTGCAACAATAAGTATCATCCAATAAATTTTGCACAGGATGCAATGCTCCAATACAAGGTACTAATACTTGATAAATAGAGTATTTGTCTGAGATCATGTGCATATCAAGCATAAGAATTTACACGGGAAAATACCAATAGGTGATATAGCAGAAGTAATGCAATTACATCAATAACTTTACAAAAGACGTATTTTTGTATCCTGAGAACCCAATTATAATAGTCATACTTAATATTCTAACACATGAATATTGAAGCTTCTTTTGGTTGGTTTGTTACGAGTCAAAACAGGATTGGCATTTACTGGAACTGGATGAAATCTTACGGCTGCAAAATTAAGCAAGTGAACAAAATTTCTACTGTCACCCAAATGCAGAAATCTGAAAAGAATTCAAATAAAAACTATCTCATTTCTCTACCAAATTTATAAGTAATCCTGATTTCTTGTGAATGGGCGCTTCATTTTATCAGCTAGCTATCATTACCCCGACCCCATCAGGCTCATATGGAAGCTAAAACCAACAAAGTCCATTAGCAAAATCATTTTAAGGTGACGACATACTAATATGACTTAAGATGGTACAGCAAAATTTAGCGACGATATCAACTAACGGGTGACATGATTGGCTAATTATTAGTGGAGAAAACTCAAGACAAATTATTTCTAGAGTGGTGGTCCAAAGCATACCCATTATGAATATACAGCTATACACAGTTCAAATTCAGTTAAGGCTACAAAGATAAAATGCAAACCCAATGAACCTGCAATTGACACAGCTCAAAAGGAAAAATGGCCATTCTAAAAATTTCAAATCAAAGCAGCCTAGAGGTTGAAATGCACACAAAAAAAATATTTGATGACTTGACACTTAAAGATTTTACTGTTTGATGATTTGACACTTGTAGAAATAATACATAAGATCAACTAAATATATGACTGGAACATAATGACAAATAATCGAAAACATTTCTTTTAGTATGAAATCATCCAATATCGCTAGAAAAGACCATATTCTGACACCTCTCCGGCGATTAAAATCAAAACCAGAATAGGGAAACAGAAAGTTCCATCAAAGTGATGGAAACCACAGAAGCTTTAACAAACAGAACCGTTTTATTTTTCTTATAACTAAACAGAAACCAAATTTTACTATAGCAGTTCATATCAAAACACCTCCAAAATTCAAACGGGAGGCAAAAATGATTCACATTTGCGCAAAGTAGAATTCCAACTGGAACTGCAATTGAATGTTCGGAAACCTTTGAGAGTTCAGAATGACAACCACATCGCGCAAAACTTGAGCCCAATACCAACTGGAAAACATGAGAGCATGAGACAGACCTCGCACTGGGAGCTCGGCGGGGAACCTCGGGCTCGAGCTCGACGGGGAGCCCCAGGAATCCATGGAACCTATCGAAGGTGACGTGCGCCACATGCTGCACATCCGTCGGCCACCCTATCTCCATCCCACAGTCGCCGCCGGCGCCGCCGCCCTCCGTCGTGCACCCGAGAAGCGACTTCCGCAGCAGGGCAAGCAGCAACGCCAAGAACGACCACCGCTCCTCCTCCTCCGATCCTTGTCCCTCTTGCTCGTGCCGTTCTTGGAGTCCTGGGCTCCCTGTAGATCCTGCAGGACTCTCCCGGCTGCTTCTTCTTGGGAGCACATCGCTGTCAGCATTGGCTAAATAGCGCAGGGAGGAGGCGCGGCTTGTGGAGGAAGCGAGGTTGGTCGGGCCCCGGAGGAGCGCCACCTCCGTCATCGCTTCCTCCTTTTCGCTCCCGCTCTAATTGATCTGGCGCGGCGTAGGACCGATTCAGGGGGCGATTTGGGAGGCGTTTCTTGGGATTTTCTGATGGCGGAGTGGGCCAAATGCAGCAAGAAATGATTGGGATGTTCTAGTAGTGGAGTTCTTGGTGGATTGCTACTTAGAATTTCTTCTATGCTCGCATTCCACGGGAGATTGGGATTGTTTGGACGCGATTGGCTGAACCGGAGCGCGTGGTCCAAATCCACGATGAAAATGGCAAGAAAAGATGGAATTTTTAGCCAAAGGACGGGGATCTTTGGCTCCCAAAAGATGAGATTTTAAACTGGAAAAGATCAAATCTTTCGACTGTTTGGTGGATAATTGATAGGATTTTTCGAGGTGGAGTTGGATTGAAGGGAGGGTTAGTGCCAGGGGTGATGAAACCATCATCCCTCTCCTCCTGCTGCTGCGGCTACTTTCTTCATCCCTTGCTCCTCCTTTTGGCCATGCACACATGGATGAGCATGCTTCTCGCTTGCCGTTCACGCGTGCGCTCCACGTCCGTTTAAAAAGAAAGAGTACCATAAAAAAAGTCCACTCATTTCTAACTGTTTTTTCAATTGGCTCCACCGCTCCAAAAAGTACAGATTAACTGCAGGAAATGGTTTCTTGTCAAGCTCTTCTGAGCTGTTCCTTAAATGGATCATGTGGTGGCAGTACAGTTACCTTTTAGTTTGGAGCAAAGTAAAACAAATGGACGAAAAGTTTACTAAGCCTCAGTTTGATATAGATGGCAGATTATCTGATTATTTTATCAAATAGTTTGATTGTTAAAGAACGATATTATCGCTAAAAAGGTTGATAAATAGTTTTAAAATAATTTTTCGAGAATTTTTATATAAAAATTCTTTTGTATAAATTGCATGCATTGTTTAAAATTTCAAGATGTGTGTAGCATGGAAACATGAGATGATAATATACTTTTAGCTGAAAAGAATGGGACCTAATGATTGGCGCATAAGTTTTTACTATGATTTTTAGAGGAAAAAAATGAGTGAGTGATCATAAAAAAATTCCTTTGAAAATTCCAAGGCAAGGGCATTGCATTCGAGAACCTTAGAAAACATATTTGATCCCTATTTCTCTACACGCTTTAATAAGCTCCCTAAATTTTGATTCCTATCTTCCATCCACGCGTGTGTGTGTGTATATATGTGTGTGTGTGTGGGGTTTGGCTCACTACATTTGACAAGAGACAATGTAAGAATAGAGTATATGAATGGAGATAGATGGTGCATTAGAGAAGAGTTTTGGCGTATGTGTATAAAAAAATTGACAAGAAGAATAGAGAGCTCATTAAAAATATCCTAAGTTTAAAAATTCTAAATTTAAAATTATACCAAATAGATCATTAGTAACAAAGGCTAATGCCTGTTTTATGGCAAGTCAAATTTGCTGGCAGGACCAAAGGATAAAGGGAGATTTGATCATGTACCATTTCTTTTAGATGAAAATTGGAGATTTACTCTCAACATCTCAATGACATGTGGGCCAGGAGAATAAATCTTTAATTTTCATCTAAATGTTGAATATATGATCAAATTTTTTAATGATAAAAGGTACGAGACAGTAAAAAAGGCTCTAGGAAAAACTAATCAAGCATCCCCTGCATCATGATTAATACCCGGATTTGTTGATGACTTTTTGAATTGATTCTTACTCAAAGCAGTCCATTCAGCACAACTAAGAAGCTCACTATCCAAGTTGAAAGAGCCTCCTTTCTTGATAAATAATTTTGGGTACAATCATCATTAGAAAATTTGTATATATATTTTTCGCCGGCCGGTTGCCATCTCTGCATCACTTATTTTTTGAACGATTTTACTCTTTCTAAATTCTAATATCACTAATCAAGATAACAATATAAATTATTTTTAACCCTTAGATAAAAGGAGATAAAAAATTGAAATTCTTTCTAATACTAGTAGAATACATCGCAACATTGCTCAAAAACAGGTCATACTTCCAGTTGCCACCGTGAATAAGCACAACTTTCTGGCCTGACAAGCACAAGGACAAATTGCTAAGACATTTTTTTAACTTTCATCTAGCCTTCTTTTTTGTCACTGGTTTCATCTGGGCATTCTCCATTTCAGGCTTTCAGCGGATGATGTGCAATAACCAAGAACTAGAAGTGAGATCAATCGATGCCAGATCACAATTAATGAGAGTTTTCCAGGTGACAGACAACAGAAGATGAATGATCTGTACTGGAGTAACTGGACTTAGGAGGTGATGACTGTCTATTAACATTGAGGCCCGCGAATTCTGCAGGCTCATTAACAAGAGAAATGAAGAAGGCATTTAGGTTCTTCTGCACATCATGTGCTAGGCATGTTGCTCACCTGAAATTTGCAGCAGCTTGAGCCCACCACAAAAACGAGTTCTTGATTGTATTCAGCTTGATTTCAGGCAAGTTTGGTGCGTAGGCCTGACTTTGGATAATTAAGATGCAGCAAATTGTAGTTGATGCATTTAATCCTTGCCAACAGCAGCATCTATCAGTGACAATCAGGCAGGAGGAACATTCTGCTGGATATTATTAATCGTTTGATTTTTTTTCAAAATCAAACTTCTTCAGCTTTAACTAAGTTTAAACAAAAATATATTAACACTTACAATATCAAATAAATACACTATTAAATTATATTTAATGGTCAATTTAATAAAACTAATTTGATGTTATAATTCTTAGTATATTTTTTATAAAACTGGTCAGAGTTGAATAAATTGATTTTGAAAAAGTTAAACAAATTACAATATTAACACTTACAATATCAAATAAATAAACTATTAAAACATATTTAATGGTTGATTTAATAAGACTAATTTGATGTTGTAATTGATAGTATATTTTTTTTATAAAATTGGTCAAATTTAAATAAGTTTGACTTTAAAAGTTAAACAAATTACAATATGTAATGGAGGAAATACGCTGGTAGGTTATGCGGTAGTAAAAAAAAAAGTTTATCACCGTGAGTATTTGGTAAGGCAGTTCAAGGTGCACGTAAACTGCCATTTTGAAAAGGTTTCGTACTGGAATTATTGGAATAATGTCCTTAATTCTTGTTGCGTTCCTGTTTTTTGTTCTGATATTCCTGCATGTTGGCTCAGAACTGCCTTTAAAAATGTCGATCAAGCTGCTCCAATGGTAATGTGCTTGTTGAATTGATCGAACTAGTATATATGTGACGGCATGGCAACAATCATAGTTCTCAATTTATTTTATATCTTGTAGATGATGCTTATTTCAGTATTGATTATTAGTATTTACTGTACACGCCTGAAGCAGATACAGAAGACAGATACTTTGCTGAACAACTGAAGGTTGGGCGTGCAGCAGGATATGTTACAAATGACGGATATAGAATTTCAGGTTAATGGTAATACGTATAACCACAGATATATCGACTAACAATCACGGCTTTCAGTAGGTTATTGAGGTTATTAGATAGGTGTAGGTTATTGAGGTTATTAAATAGGTTAGGCTATTATCATCAATGTTAAATTAAAGAATGATAATTAGGTTAAATGATGATGTATGGATCTGTCTCCGGATGATTTTTGTGGGGATAAGGTAGCTTTCAGATCAATTGATGGCTGATGTTATATTGCTGTCATGCTTCTTAAGCTCCAAAACTTTATCCGAAAACCTTTCAAAATCGAAATTTCAACTTTCTAATATTAAATTTGCTCGTTTGTGCACTTAAATAATTACCACAAACTCGGTTTCAGCTATCATCCATCCGTACTTTAGAACGCTAAGTTAATGTATCCATGAGCACGTTTGAAAGTTGAAAACCTTCTCAAACAAAAGAAAAAAGTTGAAAACATTCTCAAACAAAAGGGAAAAAAATTGAAAACATTCTCAAACAAAAGACAAAAAAATTGAAAACCTGCAAGCATCTTAATTTCGACGGCTCTGACGGCTGAAACATGCAGAGGCTGGGCAGCAGGGCTAGCTTCAGGTGCGACCTCGTCGGAGATAGGGCCGTCGCGCGATGTCCAAGCACGCACGCCGTCGCCGTCGTCGTCGTCTTCCTCCTAGCCGGCGGGAAAGCTCAACGCAACTAAATTAACTAGGCTGGAAGGCCCAGTGTGCTCATGGGCCACGTACTGGTTGTTTGTGTCCATGCGTGGACACCCCGGCCTGCCGAGAAAGGCTCGTTTCCCTGCGGCCCTGCCAGCACCAAAAAAAGAGAGAAGAAGACGAGGGTTTGCAAAAACTGGTGGACCTTGGTTAATGGGTCGGCCAAAAGGTCGGTTACCAGTCGATAACCTTGGTTAATATGACAAAATTTAAAATTATTTTTTTTCATACAAATGATCCGAATGGTTACCAAACGGTTTGGTACCGATCAGTTTAGAGCATTAACCATCGGTTACTGATGCCGGTTTATGTATGGTTTAATGTCGCCATGTCGGTAACCGGTCCGATTAGGCATGGTAACAGACAAGTTTGTGCAAAAAATCGATTTAAAAAAATAAAAAAATCATAGAAAATATAGGAAAAGGTTAGATTTTTTTAAATGTGGAAAGTTCTAAAAAATATAGAGATTTAAAGAAATGATACAACGGTAAATTTTTTTGGCATGATAGTTATTGTTTTCTATGAATTAAATGTTACAACGTCACAAATTTAATATTGACATTTAAAAAAAATGGCAATGCAGGCTATTGGGCAAGACTAATTTTTTATGGAGTATTGTAGTAGTAAAATCCAAATCTAATGGTTGATTTTTATGCGTATTTAAAATATTTTGTTCAGACTTTAATAAGAGTAAGTATAACCATTCAGTCATGTTAACATAATGTGCACGTACGAATTAATTCTACTAATTATATATTTTAATTCTAATTTGAACTATCTAGAATTTCTAGTATTCATACTACTACCTGTATTATAATTAACAAAATCAGAATACATTAAATTCAAAGAAATTTGATAATTTAACACTCAAAAGATTTGACTATTTCATAATTTATCACTCGTGTGAATTAATGACATGGTGATTATCTAAGCCTATAACTCTGCATCATAATATCAAATAAGCAAAGCTATTTTTTTAGCGGTAAATCATCAGATATCCCTAAAATTTGTGGCAGAAATAGTTATACGTAGTCGGAACTAACGCAAAATGTGGATTCGTGTGTGTGATATTTCTCCAGTAGCGCCAACCTCCTCCTCGTTTGTATCGTCGTCAACACTCGTCACTAGCTTAGCTTGCTGGCAGTGTCATCACCAAGACACCCAAAGTTAACTGCCTTTGTTCTCGCCTTTCAACGCGTAATCTAAAACAAGCTAGCTGCCTGCATTTGTCAGCTGGTTGGGTCGGTCCAAATGGCTTCTAGAAGCTTCTCGACCAAGCAAAGATCGATTTTCTAGAAGCTAGGCCGGCTAGCAGCAGCTCATGATTTGTGCGTGTGTGAGAGCGAGAGGCAAATTGCGCTACGTACCACATAGATAGCCGTCATCCGTGAAGTTGCCACGTAACCGCGCTGAGACGTAATCTAATCCAGTGCACTTTCAGTAGTACAACACTCAAGTACGTGTTCTTTAATTTGGCATTTGGCTGAGGTGCTATAGCTAGTACCAGTGATTCCCAGAAGGAGATCTCGATTGGGCTAATTTTAAAGGATTTTTTAGATAAATTAGTTTAATTAATGTTAGAATTTTATAAAACTTTCGTGTTTCGGAAAAGCCCTAAACAAGTCAACCACACAGTTCTCATAAAACTACATCAAAATAGAATTGCAATTCTACAGTATAGCCGCATGAGTTTAAACAACTGCCATAACAATTTTTTAAACAAATGATGACAGTGTCATGTGTACAGGATACCATATATTTCTCTTATTCTTTTTGAAGCATGTAGAACTTAGACCTACCGTTTGCGAACTTTTGAGTGACCATGGGGCCTACGTGGTTATGTGTTCATAACAAGATCCAACCACTCAAGTCTATGTCACTATAGTATGTATTTCCTATAGTATGACTATAGTTATGACCACACGGGACGATCGAGTAAAGCGACGATAGATCATGTAGACTAGAGAAAGATGGATCCGCTAACAACTCCCCTATTTGAATGACTAGTTTCTATCGCCAGACGGATAGGATAGATGCGTAGGGCATGTCATACCTTAGAGCGTGCACCTAATCATCCCACATTAAATATGTGTGCCTCAGATAGGTCACTTCATATTAAATGCAATTGATTTGACATGTCTAATATTATTATCATGGCAGACCCTGCTCGATCACATAAAAAGAGAATGTCATAGTCAATGGCCCTCGAAGTGTGGACTATGAAAAGACCTAAAACAACAAATACGAGGATGTGATATGACAAAACAGTAGAGTACATATTATGGATCATAATAATATATGCAGTAAGTGGTACACTGTAACACCAATTAAATCTATTTGCACTATACAACTATATATTATCCGAATCAAAACCCAAACCTAAATAAATATATTGTTTCTAGATCAGGGTTCTCCATGTCTTTTAACCTCCGAGCTCAGATCCTTAAAAAAATCGGCATACGACCGAATTTTTTTCGACAAGTTCATTAAATTAAGCAAGTGTTCAATTATGAGAAATTAATTGATGGAAGCTGTTTTCTAGAAGACTAGACTATCGGAACTGCCTGAATATGGCGTAGAGGAGGACAGCTAGAGTGTATGTAGTTCAACTTTTTTGGAACAGGTCATAGAAATTCTCTCAAGTTGTACTGGCATGGTGCAATAGATGTTACAGATCAACCAACAGCAACCTGGAGAAGCCCCTCTAAAATGGGGCTCTAATCTTTGTTTCTTTTTAAAGCAGGGGAGATTATTAATTAGAGATTGAAGAGAAAATGTTGAATAATCAGCCTGCACTGCACAGCTGTAAGGTATGTTTCGTTCGGCTTTTTCGGTAGTTTCTCATTTAAAAGATGAAAATCTGGACTAAATAAGTATAAAATAAAATCAGTTTTTTCAACCTTAGTATTTTTTGTCATTATAAAATAAAAATAGCTCATCCCTCAGATTCCATATTTTTATAGATTGTGTTGCTCGATCCCTTCATTAGTCCACGTAAGTTTATTATATTCGATGTAACTAAGATATAGAATCGTCGTTTTCTATTATTAATCTTTATGAAACCGCTCTAACGTAGATCACATCTACTAAACAAAACATATTCATAACTCACAACAGTTTTTCGCTGCCCACGATAACTTTTTTAAAATCTATAGCTTAATCAAACACACTCTTAGTCTTCGACAACCATGATTAAGAATAGTAATAAAATACTCGTGACAGTTATATTTATCTGAAGGCTAAAAATTCTTTGTTCCGCCACTAACAAGACATGTGGGCACAACTTTCTGCAGATAAATCAATACGAGCACTGAGCAGTGCTCGTGCTTTCAAACCAAACCCCAGTATAAACAAGCGTTCGTCAAGCGAAGGATGGAATTTCTTCTTGTTTGCATGCATAAACACAAGCACGTCAGTGAAATTGGTTTCGCAATGTGAACACATGCTTTCAGAAACTTCAATTCTCCTTTATTCTTGCACGCATGCGGTCAACGCGGCACAACCCTTTGCAAGTTCTTTCGGCGTCAGTCGATGTTGACAACGAGTTCAGCCATAGGTGATAGGTCTGCGTAGATGCAAAGTCAATCGCCTGCGTTGATTGGTAAGTAGAAAAACTAGCAGAGAGATGTGTGGCTGGTCTAAAGATGCATGCCCACGGTGAATTTTCTGCATTCCTTCCCAAATTAGACGCTGAAAAGGAGCAAATACATGTGATGCTGAAAGCCTGAAACGGCCCTCTCATTTGCGTGCAGACAGACAGAGCTAGTGAAATATAGATCACTTAACCATTCATGTTTTTCTAGATTTTTCTAGATTGGTTTTTAGACTAAAAGTTACGCATGTTAGATTTAAAGATACACACAAAACACCCCTTAACCATGACTTTGCCCCTGTGTGCAGGCGATCAGCTAAAAACAGCAGAAAAAACAGAGTAGAATGGGTGGATTATGAGTCACAACAGCTATATTTCTTCACCTCTTTTAAACATACGACTTCTCACGAATGTTTTATAGCACTTCGAAGATTTTAGACTTAACGTATTTATTAAGGAGATATAAACAATGATATATATTAAGAAGATATAAACAATGATATATAAGTAATATGAAAATATTATATTTAGATAAATATTGAACTTAGGGAGTAATTCGTTTGTGCCTTAATTTCATCTGAATTTTTAAATGGTAATCGGTCAGCAGTTTCATCGGAACATTCTGCTATCTGCAGTGTAAAGTAAGCCTGAAGTCAGAGATGGTAGCCTGCACTGCAGTAAAAGCTGTACGCATGACGTCGTCAGAGATGGTAGCCAGCTAGCTGCTCCTGTGGTAGCATGTACAATCGTGCACTCAAGTCAGATTGTAGTACGGCCGACGTGATGGGCAATCTACTTCCGACCGACTGATCGACATGAACAGAAGTAATCAGGCTCTCTTATGTCTGTGTCTCCGGTGAGTATACAAACCATAAGTTCAGTAAAAATTTGATTATAAAATAAATTTGTGAAATATGTTAAATCCATATGTGTAAAATCCACGGTTTCAAATTAAATCTATATTAGATATCCAAAACCCGATAAAAAATCCACGTATCCGTAGAATATAGTAGTAGAAATTAAAGCAGAAGCTAATCTAAAGCAAAACTAAAATAAAAGTAGAATCTAAAGGTAAAACAAATAAAATTAGAAATAGAATCTAACATAGAATCTGAAGTGAGCATAATTGAGTAAACCTTAGGTACCAACATATTTTAAATCAAATACACTTCCCATCTAATCCAAACCACATATCTAAACAGACGAACCTATATACACAAATTTAAATTAAGTTTATATCATTATAACTGTAGACAATATTGTCATCATACTAGTCTCCACCCAATCGAGCTTGCACTATAAAGATAACAAAAACCTGGCGCTGACTGACAGCAGTACAGTACCAATGCTCACATGTCCTGCCATAAATTTCACTTCATTTGACCACATGAATACCTGACGAATTAACCTCGAGTTAACTTGACCGTAGCAAAACAAGACTGACATTAGCAGAGCAGGCACTACTACAAAATCTGATAAAAAATATCAGACAAGGGGAAGAAGATGAGACCGGGGAGAGATTGAGAGAAGCGTCGGTTTGATGAGCAGAGTCCAAGGTCAAAAAAGTCCAAAACCGCGGGATTTCAGGGTGGCTGCAGCAGCAGCTTGGAACAAGGGCGACTCATAGAAACGTCTCCCTATCCCTATGATAATTAAACCAACTGCACTACGATAATTAAATGGTGCCAATCTCCGCATCGGAGCATGCTCACCAGTTTACATATGGCTTCAACATGATGCAACAATGTTCTCCTCCGATTTATTATAATAGTCATTTTAGTATTCTCGTATATTTTTGAAATATAATTTGTTTTACAGCTTGTGGGTATTTTAATATTTTGTTAATGTTTAGAAATAAATGATATCTTTCGTACATAAATAACATATATTTTCTAAAGCAAAATAAATGTGAGAAAACAAAATCATTTAAGTTAATTTTTTAATTCTTCTTAACAAGTTCAAAATAACTTATATAAAAAATCAAAGGGAGTAAGATTTAATAAATCTAGGAATGAACTAACAATCACAATCCTGTATAGACATAATTATCTAGATTGTCGGTCTAGTTTCATATATATACCCTTCAAGTTGCTTTAAATTACTCATAAATTACTACTCATTATAAAAATATTCGATATTCTATCCTTCACTTAAATGTATTCAAATATTTTCACCGTTAACAAAGGATGACCAACATCGATAATCAAGTTTGTCAAACAATTTAAATTATCAAACCATCAAATTACTCAGACAACTGCATCATCAAACAATCTATAATTCTGATTATTTTAAGTAGTTTTGAGATGTAGCAGGTTTTATCTTTGTTTAATATTTTGTTGAGTAATCTTACACAAGTATGGTCAACAGTGGAAGATATTGTACAAACTAGATCCACCAAAATCCCAACTTTTCTTGTTTCAACTTTAAATCGTTTACTACACGAAGAAATTGAAAAGGGGATTGAGAAAATGACAAGATAGCTCCTTGTAATCACGCTCCTTTAAAACCACGCCACACGCCGGCGACGCAGAGGAGTCGACCTCCCGTTTCCACCAATCCTACCACCACCACCACCACGCGTCTCTCTCTCTCTCTCTCATGGCCTCCGCCGCGCGCGACCTTGCCGGCGATCCGCCGGAGTCCACCCGCCTGCGCATCGGCGAGGACGTGGCGTGGACGGACGTAGGCGGCGTCTACGACCGCGACGACTCCCTCAAGGAGAACACCAACCCCAAGTGCCTCCTCAAGAACCATCCCGGCCACAACGGCAACGGCAACGGCGCGTCGCAGAGGTTCTCCGGCAACCTGAAGCCCACGGCGGCGCCCATCATCGGGATATCAGGGAAGCTCGGCCAGGGCGGCGGCAGGAAGCACCACCCGCCGGCGATGTTCCCCAAGAAGGCCAAGACCGGCGGCGGCGGGCGAATTCCCAAGACGGCGGTGCCGGAGC
>KE372219.1:600109-613884 GCA_000418225.1 Zizania latifolia
GCGTGGTTTAGATCAAATATTTCAGTTTAAGGCTTCATCGATTGAGTTCGACATCTTAGTCTGTGTGTTTGATTAACGTCGCGTATCGTTCATCTAGATGAAGTGTGCTCCGATATGTTTAGCACTATGATTTGCTGTGACTTAGCGATTGTCTTGGTTCGGTCCAATCTTGCGGTTATAGCGAATAATAATGCGAACACAGATCGGACATGGTGAGGCCAGATTCTATCGGAGTATAAGCCGATAGGTTATCTTTCTACATGTTTTAATCTCATCGTTGTATCGGGCATCGGAATCGGGCGATACACATCGGCCTAGCGTTATTACATGTCTTGCTTTTATATCTCGATATCGACTCTAGTATTACTTTCAGACGATTTTATAGATTAGATGGTTCAGACCGATACTATTGTCTTGATAGACCTTTACATTGGATTTATTTTCATGCTATGCATCCGATATGTCACGTCATATGGTTTTTACCATGTTATTACTATGCCTTGTTTATCTTATTTAAATGTACGTCCCGATGCACGTCAAGACCATCGACTCGATAGCCGATAGGTGTTACTACTAACGCTTTTCTTGTCTATCTTATCAGTTGCAGGATCAAACTGATTGGCACGCCACGGACCGCAAATTTAGGACCTGCACTAGAGTTAAGCAGATTTCTCAAGCCACGCGTGTGACCAAAAACTTCACCAACAGAGGGCCCAAATCACTCATCAAAAATTTTGTGCAAAGTTGCTGCTTCACCTTAGAAATATGATCAACATCATCACCTGTGATCAACATATCATCCACATATAGGAGAAGCAAAGTACGTCCACGTGGAGAGAGATGAATGAACAAAACTGGATCATATTCACTAGGACTAAAACCAGCAGTGTGTATCACAGAAACAAACAGCTCAAACCAGGCACGAGGAGTTTGTTTGAGACCATATAGTGCACGGCGAAGACGACAAACATGTTCAGAGGGCACAACCATACCTGGAGGTGGCTGCATGTAGACTATCTCATGTAAATCACCATGCAGAAAAGCATTTTAGACATCCATCTAAGAGATAGTTCAAGAACAACTAGTAGCCATAGCATTGAGAGTACGAACAGTTGTCATATGAGCAACAGGGGCAAAAGTCTCATCATAATAAAGGCCCTGAGTCTACTGAAAACATCTGGCAACAAGACAGGCCTTGTATCTCTCAATAGAACCATCTGACTTGGTCTTGATTTTGAACACCCATTTGCATGTAATAGGAACCACATGTGATGGCAATGAAACAACATCCCAAGTATGAGTGCGATCAAGAGCAGTAAGTTCTTCAGACATGGCATTTGCTATTCTAGAATGGTAGATACTTCCTGATAGGTGGATGGTTCATGAAGCACAACAGTCTCACAAGAAAGAACCAACCTGGCAGGAGGCTTGAGAGTAATCCGATCCCAGAGATGGTAACTGGGGCCAACCGAAGACTTATCAGAAACAGTGTGTCTCACTGGAACCAGAAACATCAGGAGCATCACGGTGAGGTGGAAGAGGAATAGGAGTATCAGGATCAACTGGATGAGTGGAGGTAGAAGGTGTATCGAAGGAACGACGAGTATAAATACGAATGATAGGTGATTTTGGTGGAAGAGGAATGGAAGGACATGTGAAGGACTCAGGAAAAATAGAAGGAAGAGATAAAAAGGATGTAGATTCTGTGAGAGAGTAGGAGAACTTTGTTGAAGGATTATAAAAAAATGAACGATCCTCAACAAAGGTAACATCACGCGAGATGTGAATGCGACAAGAAGAAGGATCATAACAATGATAGCCCTTATGTTTAGGACTATACCCTAGAAACACACACTCAACTAACTGAGCAGTTAATTTAGTGCGCTCACGAGGGGCAAGCAAAACATAGCAAGTGCATCCAAAAACCCGAAGATGGTCATAGTTGGGAGCTATTCCAAAAAGAATCTCATCAGGACACTTACCAGAAAGTTTGGCGAATGGTTGTCGATTAATGAAATAAGAGATAGTGGAAATAGCTTCACCTCAAAAATGAGAGGAAACAAAGGATGCAATCAAAAGTGTGCGAGCTGTCTCAATGAGATGACGATGTTTACGTTCAAGCACACCATTTTGAGCATGAACACTAGGATAAGAAAGTTGTGGCAAGGTGCCCTCAGAAGTCAAAAACCGACGGAAAGAATGAGACAAATACTCACCACCAGAATCAGAACGAAAAACTTTAATGGGAGTAAAAAACTGAGTATGAACCATACAAATAAAAGACTAATAAATAGAGAGCAACTGAGAACGATGTCTCATAAAATAAATTCAAGTGTATCGAGAATGATCATCAATGAAAATGACATAATGTTTATGACTACCCTTTGTAGCAAAAGGAACAGGTCCCCATACATCTGAGTGAATGAGATCAAAATGTCTGACAGAATGTGAAGTACTAGAGGAGTAAGGAAGTTGAATTTGTTTGTCAAACTTACACCCCTTACAATAAAAACTAGACTCAATGGGGACTTGACCTAAACGATCTCCATTAATTAAGATAGACAATCAAGACACGCATAGGTGTCCAAGACGATGATGCCACTGAGCAAAAGATGTAGTGGAGGCAGCGGAGGACACATATGCGGTGGTAGTGGTAGAAGCTGGAAGACGAAGGGTATCCAAAACGTAGAGGCTAGGAATACCTCTACGGTGATGGCCAGTCCTAATCACAGCCCCGCTGCAATGATCCTGAATGAAACATGATGAATCATCAAAACCAACAAAGCAATTATGGTCAGTGACTTGACCAACAGAGAGAAGATTTATAGATAATTGTGAAACAAAGGAAACATTAGGTACAGAAAAGTAAGAATTGCAAAGAGAACCCTGGTGAATAATATGACAAGAAGTACCATTAGCTGTCTGAACAGAGGCTCCATCAGTAACAGGCTTGCAATTGACCAATTGAGACTGATCTGATGTCACATGAAAGGAGGCCCCTGAATCAAGAACCCATGAAGACCAAGAGACACTAACTGGAGCAGCAGTGGCAATGGAGACTGAACCTTTGAAGGTGGTTGAAGTACCACGTCCACGGGCCGCTCGACGTGCACGATACTTAGCCAATTTCTCTGGGTATTGGGTGAAGCAATTTGCACTGCAATGACTAGTTTTCTTGCAATGCTCACAAACCTCAGGGGTACAGTCCCTGAGATATACTAACTCTCTGAGGGGCTGCCAATACATTATGTGTCACTGACATAGAGGGAACATTCAAAGACTTAAGCCAAAATTCTTCAGCAATCAGATTGGACATTGCTTGTTCTATGGTCAAGTTGGCAGAAGTGTGAAGAAGTCATGTGCGAATGGCCTCAAAATCAGAACGTACTCCCATAACAAAACGGTACGTAAGAAACTTTTCCATAAAGTTATGAGTAGTACACTATTCTGCTTCACATTTCGGTATCATGGATACTAAGGGTCCCATCAAGCGATCAAAGGTTAAATAATATTCATCAATGGTCATCTCATTCTGTTCAATGACATGAATTTGTTGCATAAGAGTATGCAAGAAGGCACCACTATCTTGAACATAGCGTTGTTTTAAAAAGGATCACATCTCTTTAGCTGTTTTGAACTTAGCTAAGCTCATGATCATAGACTGTTTAATGCTATTAACAATAGTTGCCATTACTTTTCCATAATTGATTTTCCATTTTCTGACTTCAGTCATATTGGTACTATCTGAAGGTGGATCATTACTCAAATGAAAAGCTAATCCATGACCTCTCAATGCAGTTTTAACAGAAAACATCAATTCCTGATAATTTTGACCATCAAGAGTAATGCTAATAGCAATTGTATTGGGCTGTGACATCTTCAAGAGATTAAAAGAGATTACCACCAAAAGAAAACTGTTGATGAAGAGGCAGAACACCAATTTATCCACACAACAACCGCAAGAGGTATTTCTTCAGAATAGAACACTTCAAACAGCAGACTGCTTCACGTGGAGGGAGGCAGTCTGCTTCAGATGAGCAGCCGCACAAGGGTGCACCGGAAATGCAGCGTGGACGGCGTCACAGATCTGCTTGCAGAGGAGGGAGCGGATGGTGCGCCTACAGATACACAGATCTACCACCACGACGACGAACTAGAGGCGAGGATGGCTGGACCGCGTGTCCTGGCGTGTGATAGCAACTAGGGGAAGTCCCACGACGGCACATACGAGCACTGGCCACTGGCGCAAGGAACTCCCGGCGAGGACGGCGCTCGAAGATCTAGCGGAAGCTAGAGATGCAGCCGCGACGGCGGCGGATGAAGAGACGACCGTGACGGCTGTGGACGAAGAGATAGCCGTGACGGCGGCAAACGACGGTGAGGGCGGTGGAACCCTAGCCAACCTGCTCTGATACCATGTCACTTTTAGATATCTTAGAATCAGCCTCACAATTCACAGAAAGGGTTCAGTCACACATATACATCAGGAAGAGATGATCGGACCAATCCAGTTGGCTAGGAAACACAATAGAACGACTGGATTGGTCTGATCAACTACACAACACAAAAGTAACAGAAAAACTAAAAGTAACAGATACTACTATAACTTATCAATCTTAACAATATGTGCATATTTATATATAACAACATATCTCGGTGTTCAACCTCCTGATATGGCGCAAAACTCCCTTATCGAAATCGAACCCCTCTTTATGAGTCATACCAGACATCAAAGTTAGCTAGGCCCACTCTCAATCTAGACTGCTAACGTCTATCTTAGAGTACGCGGGGTGATAATACCGACAGTTATATTTTTAGAAGAAAAATATATAAGTTGTAAACACAATTCTACTTTGAAAGAAACTATGACACCCAGCTCTGCACAATTGCACGGGAAAACCAACTAGTAGAGTTTAAGGGATAATAAATATAAAAGTCAATAATAGGGCAGAACAGCAGAATGTCGATAAGATACGCAAGTTTGACCCATCTTTCTACTAAAAAATATATTTCAATGGAGAATAGTATGAAGCTAACCAAAATAAGTGCAAATAATTTCATCTAAAAACTTGCAAACAACTTAAATCACAAAAAAACCTGAAATGCTAAGCAAGAGAAAATTTCCTAAACACGCCTTATTAGTGAGCCTGACCGGTTTGCATTGGATGGAACAGCTACAAGATTCCACTACTTCAGATAGGTGTCAAGCAATTATCATGGCATTATAATCGAGCAGAAAAATGTCACAAGCTGTACTTGGCTCCACTACTTATGGAAATCCAGAAAGTTTTTTTAATGGTTCAATTAAGGAGAACATGCGAGCTTTTTTTTTTTATCATTGAAATGACATCTGAGCACTAGACAGCACCCCTACATAGTGAAGTGGTGGCAGCACTGCGTTCCTTTCCTTTATTCTCTTCCATGGTATGTTGCCATAGCACTCCAAAGAAGAGAATAATCAGATAATAATGGTAGTCAAGTTGGTATCGCAGTTTGGGGAAATATTCTAACAGCAATTAAACTCATCAAATTCTCTTTTCCTTAACAGAAAAAGAGGCAGCTAAATGGGGCTTACCTAAATAAACAAGGTATGCAAAGATGAACATTTAAGGGTGCAGACGCTTCCACGAAGGTAGTGCAGCATTTTTTTTTTCTCTGCTAGATAACAAAAGAATAATTAGAACACAGCAGGATAAGAATATCAGCAAGCAAGGCAAGCTTTAATGTTTTGCAAGTAATCATCAAATCAAACACGCAAAAAAAAATTGAATTGATAGTTTTGGCAAAAACAAAAAAAGAATCACTTGTAAGTGTTATATTCCCTTCTTTTCTTTTGCTCTGTAAGGGCGTACTTCTTAACTTGCCACAGAGAACTCCATCTAGATGTTCCTTTTCCAAGTAAAATATTTTAACTGCACTCTCCAAATACCAGATGTTACTGTAATGCCATTATAAATGTTGCATAGTAATTCATCAGTTTTTCATTTGGAAAGGCACAGAATGATACATAAGTTCATAACAAGATACAGAGTGTATTGTCACACAGACCTTAAAGTTAGGGACAGGATAATGTTTACTTACCAATATATCCATTGTGGACAAACTGTCAACTTGAAAAAAATCATGCGATCGAAACACTACTGAAGAAATGTTCTCATATTTATAACCAACGAAAGGTCCTGAAAAGAGGTATATAACAATTGCAGAGTTTAGGATTAATGCAGCGGCTTACATCTTTTGCATTCAAAGATATCGTTTTTCTTTTTCAAACAAATAATAGGGATTATCCTTAGAATTGAAGGAAGATACATCAAGTGCTGCATGGATAGATTCAATCTCAAGCTGTTAGACAATAAGACCCTTGGTTGGTGATATTGCAAAAGGTATTAGCTACTTTCTGTGGCCTTTTCCGTTATTTCCACAGCACGCCCGACTAAAAAAACGCACATAATACTCACGTCTCACATTCTCCACTGAGCTTACAACACACTTGGCGAGCAGGCTTCTGGCCACTATAAATAGAGGCTTGTAGTACCAATTCCCAGCAATCAGCCCACGGCACATTGAAGTAGCAAGATCATTCATTGGTGTGCGAAATATTACTATCTTCCCTTCTAACAATATGTCTAGGTCTGTGGAGCCTCTTGTTGTAGGGCGTGTGATTGGAGAAGTTCTTGACTCTTTTAACCCATGCATGAAGATGATAGTGACCTATAACTCCAACAAGCTTGTGTTTAATGGTCATGAGCTCTACCCATCAGCAGTTGTATCTAAGCCAAGAGTCGAGGTCCAAGGGGGTGACATGAGGTCTTTCTTCACATTGGTACAGAGCAGTGAACTCAATCCTGGGAGTTCCATAATCCTTATTACACACTATTCTTCCCTATTTAACCTTAACTCTTCATGTTTCAGGTTATGACGGACCCAGATGTGCCAGGACCAAGTGATCCATATCTAAGGGAGCACCTTCATTGGTAACCTCGAACATTTTATATCTAAAGACTATACATTTGTTAATTATGGGTGGTCAGTGATTAGCTAGACAATTAGCTACACTACTACTCCTATGAGTATTCAGATTTTGTAGTGTACTAGTGTGGCTAGATAAGCAGTAAACCTTACATTTACACTTACACAGGATTGTTACTGACATACCTGGGACAACAGATGCTTCTTTTGGTAGGTCCTTCCCCTAAATCGCATCAGCTTGTTCCATCTTATATTCTTATTCATTCATCCATTTGCTCCTTTTGAGTAATCAATTGGCTCCCTTTACAATTGAAGGGCGGGAGGTCGTGAGCTATGAGAGCCCGAAACCAAACATTGGCATCCACAGGTTCATTTTTGTGCTCTTCAAGCAGAAGCGCAGGCAAACTGTAGTTGTGCCATCCTTCAGGGACCATTTCAACACTCGTCGGTTTGCCGAGGAGAACGATCTTGGCCTTCCTGTGGCTGCTGTCTACTTCAATGCCCAGAGAGAGACTGCAGCCAGGAGGCGCTGAGAAATGCAGCCCTCACTGTCCCAGTTACTGCTCTCTCAATTCAGAGCTTCTCTGCCATATCAATTTCCTCATGAATCAACGCTTTTTCGCTACATCGGTTGGCAGTATATCTGCAAATAAACATGATGCAGTTTGCAGTTCGCAACATGTATTAGCATTAGATTGTTTTCCATATGATGAACAACAACGTAGAGGATTGTTTTGTGAGCAGTAAGATTGAGAGCCATTGTCGGCAAACTCCAGTGCACTGTTCTATGCTTCCAAGTCATGTACAAGCCAATGTACTGCTACTGCAGGGTGGACAACCCCAACTGGCAGAAAAGGCTTTATCAGTTTATCCCCTGTATGTCTGCTCGCTCGCTGGCTCCACATGATGTGAACCTTTTCTGACACGCAATCTCCTGGAAGTGAACTTTGCTAGATCTGGTCGTGTCACCTTGTGAATCATCAAGACCCTCCTAAGTCCTAACTGTATTGCACTGCTCCTATATTCCCAGCGGCATGCACGATTAACCTGCCGGCGCTCGGTTACCACAGTAACATGTCTAGTTACCACTCTTACCGGTCTAATTTAGGAGTAACTAGACCATAACTACCGGCCAACGGATATCTCAAAAATCACGGTTACGTTAACCCTAGCGGCATGGATATAAATGGATATTCCAGTGTTTCTAACTGCTACAAAGAACATGCATGTGTAATTTTCCCTGTTTGGCTGTTTGCCTCACATCACATATTCTCATGTCCTTGCACCAAACAACAAAAAAACCAGTTCTTTTTTGTTGGGTACGAATTCCAGCACATTGCATACTATTATGCAGTTTATACAATCTAAATGTGGCATTAACGCGTAGTAGGTAACACAATTGCGGGGAATCTGTAGCAGATTGTTTGAACATCCGAGAATTTTAAGCAAAAAACTGAAACGCGACCGAGGTAAGAGAGGGAGGGGCGAGCGAATCCTCACCAGTCTCGCGGCCGACCCCGTCCCGGCGGAAGCGGTCGCCGGAGGGGCGCCGGAGGAGACCACCCCTCCGGGCGGCGAAGAGGCGGGCTTCTTCGCCGGCGCAGGCCAGCCGCTGCCGCCCTGGGTCGGTGGCGTCATCGCCGAGGTGACTCCGCCGCCGTACATACACCATAACCGTATTTCTACGATCATACGTTTTTACTGGGTTTGGGCCGTAATCACATCACAATTTAGGGCTGCTTGGGAGTTTACTTTTTATATACAATTCAATAATATATATATATATATATATATATAAATGATATAATCAGCATATAACTCGGTTAATAATTTAAAAAATTATGGAGGAATTCAGCCTACCACCATCATCAATGCCCGACCAACAGTTTGTGAATCAATCCGATTTTTATTATTGTTGGTTCAATTTTACAAATAACGAATTAATAACCACTTATTGAAAGAAAAAAAAACTATTTTCTTTATCCTATAATATTGTAATCTAGTACAGTACTATCGGATAAAATATTTAATAATATAACGAATCTAGACAACGGCTTATAAAATGTAATAAATTGATATATTATAAGACGGAGGAGTAGAAAACTATGAAGGTTAGAAAAAAAATACTAACAGGCCTTGGGCGGCTAGGCCCAAATGACCCATGGTTTGTGTCGGTGATCGTTTCAGTACGTCTGAAAGTTTCCCATGGTTTCGAATCCTCTGCCGGAGAGCCAAACCCTCGCCGAACTGCGGCCGCCGCCGCCGTTGTTCCCTCTCCGCCCAAGCCTCCTACCGACGCCACTGAAGGGCAGCATCCAGCTCGAGCCGCCGTAGTACGCGGCGCCTGGACACAAGGGAGAGGACGAGACGACGACGAGGCTGCTACGCATGCTCGCCGTCGGCACCGGTACCGCCTTGCTCACCGAGCTCACCGGCAGCAGGCAGTTGGCCAGCAGAGCATCGCCACCGTCGTCTTCGTGTTCGTCGTCCTCAGCGACCGCTTCGTCCTCGCGACTGCGGCCGTTGCCGTCAGCGCCGTGGCGCCAGCCGCGGTCGAGCAGGGCGATGTCGAGCTCGAACAGCTCGTCGTCGTCGTCGTCGACGACGACGACCGCGCCCTTCACTTCTTTTCCCGCCATTTTCGTGGTGCTAACTACTCGTGCGTTCCATCGGTTTCGTGCGCGGCCGCATATATACAGCTTGCCGTACGAGCACAACGAACGTAGGAGTACGTGTTGAGGCCATGGATAGATGGAGATCGATCATCGACGTCATGCATGGTGGTTGAGTTAGTTTTACGTTGGTGCAGATGGTTGGGAAGATGACTAGGGCTAGCTTTGGTGGCTTAAGTAGGCTGCCTACTTCGTATACAATATTTTTTTAACCAATTCGATCCCAGTTGTTGAGTTTGATATATTACCAACCCTCGTTTCCGTTATTTTTGGCAATGAAACCATAAGATGTACCAGGTTCATAGAATCATAGATAGCATGTTTTGACAGCTGAATGAATTTTAACCGTTTATCTCCTTCTATTCAAAGGTTAAAAATAATTTATGATGTTATCTTTATTAGTGATAATAGAATTTAGAATGGGTAAATTGTCTAAAAAAATTAAATGATGCAGAGATAACAGATATCAAATACAAATTATCTAATGACGATTATATCAAAAATATAATTAATTAAAATACTAATTTATCCTTTAAAATCGACGAACAAGATCAATCCTACTAGTAGTATAATACTATATTAGAATACGCTATAACAATGTTTTTCGTAGAATTGTAGTAATCAGAGGTTATCATGGTTTTTGAATATCTACTTGCCACAGGTTAGCACATAGCGGCAACTTGCTACTAAAATTAAAAAATTTCCATTAACTGTGGTAACCGAGTGATAATCGACCGTATGCGGTCACTACTGGTAACCACTCTACCGGTTTAGGAAACCTAGTTGTACCTGTATATGGAAAAAAGGGAAGTTTGTTAAGTCGGATCGGTTAATTACGTACGTTGGGGAGAATCATGCCTCGGCTACAACTAGAGTCAGAAGTCAGTGGAGATAGATTCAGTTCAGTTCCATACTTCCATGACGTCTGTGAAAGAAATCCAAGTTTTTGTGTCCTTTTTTAAGGCAATACAATGTCATGAGGACTTGTTTGTAATTTCTACTTTACCAAGTAGTAGTGCGTAAACCTTGGTGTTTCAATTTCTTTTGTAAACGAAGCTGGAGAGAAGGGAAATGATGTGTTTACTTTAAATTTCACGAGACTTCAAGTTTTGGAACATTTATGTGTCAAAACTCCAAGTTTCTGAAACATTTTGCAAAAAAACAAGTGTTGCTAAGAAAAAATGCATTACAATCTTAAAAAAGTTTAACGGAAAAACTAACCGCTGGGTAGTTGGTTTAATCGGTTTTCTCGGCTCAGTTTTTTTGGTTTTTAGAAAGTTCGATTTTCAGACATGAAGGACCGAACAATTTGCTAAATTTATCAAAACCAAACCAACAAAACCGAAAAAATTCTGTTCGGTTTTTTGATTTACCGAATACAGAACAGTGCAGGAAGCAATCAGATCCAAATAGGCCGAGGCGTGCCAGGCGGGCGGTTAGGGCGGCGGGCGAGGGAGGCACGTGCACTACAACAAAACATTCCTACGGAGATATCTTATTTATCGAATAGAGACATTTTAATTCGTCTTCCATATAGAACTGAGATGCTTTTACAAAGCGTCATAGGAACGTCTCCGTATAGACCGTCTCAAAATTATGGAGACGCTTTCAAAAACGTACCTACGTTATTTAAGACGTTGTTAGAGACATGCAAATTGTATCTCTATAAACATAGAGACGTTTTTATAAAACGACTTGTACAACGTCTTAATTAATATAAACATGTCCATAAAGACGTTTTGTGACGTCTCAACAAGAGGTTCTACATATTTTTTTCTAGTTGGTATATTATACGTATTTCTATACAAACATGCATTATGAATTTAATATTTCTTATATTTAGTATTTATATGTACGTGTAACAATTGCATAGACAGTAGCACATTCCTGATTGATCAAATGTAACACACATATATATTAAAAATGTAAATGTTGTAAGAGTAGGGAGATTACAGCTAAGTAAAAATATCCATGTAAATAAACAAAGTTCACAATCTAAATAGAGAACTAAAGTGTAATAGAAACATATAAACAACATATAAACTTGACTGTAGTCTCTTTTTCTAAATTGCTAGAATCGATCTACAAGATCTCTTTAAATAGAATGTTGACCATTAAATCTTCCACTCTTCCTTCTTTTCTTTTCATAGTCCTCCGTTTATTAACCTACAGTATAAACAATAATAACCTTAAAATTCTGCACATGAACACTTATATAAAATCAAAAAAATGAGTTCGTATTGACAGCACATGAGCACAGGTGCACAGTAGCATTTCTATAAATGCATCCGTGCTAATTAGTGCTTGCAGTTGGTCAGCGGTATACATGCATGATGCACATGTGCGAGTGGTGGTGTATATCAACAGCAGGCGCACAAGCCAAGGCATCAGGTACCCCTAGCTAATAGAGAGACTGTGCACTGGCTAGCGTGCACAGGAGCATTTCTTATGGGTGTTTGGTTTTTTTAGTCTAAATTTTAGACCGATTACATTGAATGTTTGAGTGCTAATTAAAAGTATTAAATATAGGTTAATTATAAAACTAAGTACATAAATGAGGACTAATTCACAAGACGAATCTATTAAGCTTAATTAATCCATCATTAGCACATGTTTACTGTAGCACCGCATTGTTAAATCATGAACTAATTAGGTTTAATAGATTCGTCTCGTGAAATAGCCCTCATTTATGTACTTAGTTTTATAATTAACTTACGTTTAGTACTTCTAATTAGCACCCAAACATTCGACGTGACGGGACTAAACTTTGGACTAAAAGAACCAAACAGGGCCTTAGTTCGCTCTAACACATAACCAAGTCTACTTTTCCTTCCTCAGGGCTGTAACAACATAAATACTATTGCGCCTTCAACTGCCTTGATAACAGAGTCTAATAAGTAATGACTGTTTTGATCAATCTCTTTCATCGTTGATTAAAATGAAACATCACACTTGATCCTTATGTGATTAAATTAGTGTAAATCAGGTAATATCAATAGACACAGATTCCAACCAGGGATTGTCTGATCAGCTCCGTATTTTCCATTCACCCATCAGAGTATCAGACTATACTGCCAATGCAAAATATGATTATAGAAGAAAACAACTCACTAGCACACATTATTGGTTTAAGTATGAAAGAATCATTATCCAAACAACTAGAGAGACCAGTCTATATGTAGAACTGTAGCTTCAATCGACAAACATGAGAGGAATAACCAAATGGAGACTACATGCATGCTAAGCTACAACACTGACACAAAACAAAGCAAGAAAGCATGATGCATTCAGTTTTCTTTGACATATTTTGGTATGTAAAAGCTCCACTATGGCGTGTAATTGGAACTATCAAAACTAGAGAGGAACATATGGCCTCCATTATTGCAAGGCAGGGATGACATTTCTTAGGATTAATTTTCATAATAAACAAATAGTTCAACTCTTGCAGCCTTGAAGGAATTAATCTGAAAAAAAATCCGTGTTCAAAAAGGAAACATAAAACTTCTGTAATATCTGAAATAACCAGTTCAATCAGGCACTGGATACAAGACATACAATTGATCGAGTTGAAGAACTAGCTAGATTGCATTGCAAAGTTGTTGTGCCAGCTTTCCCTGATTCGGTACAAGATTGGTTTAGCTAGCTGATGAGTAGTAATTTGCTCCACAAATCTCCATTGAACTGACCAATTAATGTCTGATCAATGTGCACTCATACTAAGTAGAAACTGAAACTCTCATAAATGTTTTTATGAAATTGAGATGTAAACTTGAAAATACAATTTTCTATTGTCTTTAAACACAATGATTAAATTTCTTATTAAATTGAGCTGAAAACTTGAAAATAACAATATGATTAAATTTCTGTTGTCTTTAAATACGATGTGCACACATTTATTAATGCCTAGAAATGCTTTCTGTGATTCTTGACATGACAGGTTACATATAGACAATTGAAGTTTAAATATACATCAATAACAGAAAAAACTTCTAGGGATAAAAAATATTAGAAGGTCAACATAGCAGACTTACAATAGTTCCAAACAGAGGCTCAAGGATATTGATGTCCAGCTCAAGGATATAGTGGAAGCAATAATAACTTTAAAGTTCTGCACATGAGCACTTATATAAAATC
>ASSH01053157.1:0-10763 GCA_000418225.1 Zizania latifolia
CATATTCGTAGGAGATGTTCTTGCAGACATGGTGAAAGATGAGCCAACTAAAGCCACAGGCAGAATCAGTGTATAGGTATCATGCCATGTACTGAATGTTCCTCCTCCTCATCATCATCTTCTTCTTGTTCTGCCCTGCAGTCGAAATGGAAAGCCAGTGTGATGGTGTGCTGCATTTGGGTCGAAGAGACAGGAAAAAACGCGTGCTTCAACCATGGCTGCAGCCTGCAAGTGTTCTGATTGTTCGAGATGGATGTGCATCGCATGCGCGTGTGCGTGCAGGGTTGCTTTCTTTTACTAGTTTTTCGCTTTGATCTTTGCAGATTCATGCTGCTTTAGCGAGTGCAAACAAGGCACTTAAAGCGTGCTTACCGCTTTAGTAGTTGCAGCCTCAGAGTGACTACTACTAGCCTTCCTTTGCAGATCCCTTTGGCATCATAAAATCACTAAGACGTCCAGTGCAGCAATTGCCACTGTCAGGTTACATGCCAGCTTACAGGCTACAGCATCGGAGCTGTGAATCAGGTTCAGAACATCAAACAAGTGTACAGATGCAGTAACTGTGCCGATTACTAGATCTGAACGAAGGTTGTTACAGACTTACAGCTAGAGCTAGAGCTCTTAGTAATGGTGGTGGGTTGTGGCGGTGGGCGGTGGCAAGGTGATGGCTTTGGGGCCATGGCATGCCAAGCCTGTTGTGTTGGATCAAAAGGGTGGCAGGGGTGTTATGATGGCGTCGGCGCGAGGAAATGATGAGCGGTTGACATGCGATGCAAAAGGGATATGGTCTAGCTCTATGATATTTATTTGACTGGAGCCAAAGTGCTAAACCGAATGTTATTAAAATTTTAATTTTTGAAAGTGGGGCTTATTAATTTGCTATAAAAAATTAGACGAAGAATAAGCCTGCATTTTCAAAAGGTAACAACTTTAGCTCCATTTCAGAATTGAAGTATACCAAACGAGTCCATAATAACAGAATTCCTCGTACGCTTGGTGGTAGTGCACGCTGGTTTGGGAGCACACCCCTCCCCCAGTATGCAGGCAGCAGAGCAAAATGCTGCAATCTTGTCGTCAACTTTCCATTCGGTGTGCAAAGGCCATCATCTCGTCTGCCGATTTCGTTTTTGATCTCCTTTTTCCCATTTCGATCTTGAGAACATCGTGGTTAGTTTACTGTCGGAGAATTTTTTTGTGCGGGATAGTGGAGTGCAATTTGTATGGCTAACCGTCTTGAAAAAAAGGACAAATTTTAATGTCCTACTCGGACGTGGAATTAATTCACATCTTCCATCCAAGAGTCTGGATGCCTATCGCTGAGACGTCAGCGGAATCGCCGTGGAGCAGTAGATGTGTCACTGGAAGCGTGGTGATGGATGGGAGGGGTGGTGTGATGGACTTGGACGTGGCCGCGTGATGAGGCAGCACGCAACGACGAGCATGCGTGATGGAACAGTGGAATGGTGGCCGGTGGGTGGGCGCAGCGAAAAACAGCAGAGATGAGGCAGGAGCACGCAGGGCTGGAGGAGAAACACTTTCGGCCCGTTCGTTCGGGCCTACGTCCCATCGATCCCTGCTCTGCTCTGCTCTGCTCTCTTCACCCGGCCGTTTTCCGGGCCACTACGCTCGACACATAGGCTCGTTTTGTTAAACGTACCAACAAGAAATCTTGATTTTGAGTTTGTGCTCGTGGATCGAAAATATTTAATTAAAATATATTTTTTATTTTTAACTACAAAATAAAATTTTAATTAATTTTATTTTATTATATAAACTCTATGTAAAATAGTATAGATCTTGGAACAATTAGTAAATAGTACTCCCTCATCTAAATCTAGGTTTTTTAAAAGATCGAAGATGAAGAAGAAAAATGCATGATAGAAATAAAATTGAATGAGAACTAGTTGATAAGACCAATATTTCTTTAGAATTATTTATATTTTTAGAGACCTCTATTCTATAATACAATACAAGGGATTCTTGGTTTTTTAACATAAACGACTATATGGTTGAGATAAAATCTATTCTACCTTAAAAAAGCGAGTGATGGTAAGACTGTCACCTAATCTTTTCATTGACATGTGGACCCTCCCACCCAGCCCGCCCCTGCTCCTCCACTTCTCCTCCGCAGATGCCGCTCATGCGTCCCTCCCTACCACAAGCTCACGCACCGCCCCCACCCTATCATAGCCTTGGCGTCGCCCCACCCCCCCTCTCCTCCGCATGGCGCCGCCCTGTGCCCTTTCCTTCCTCACGGCGCCCCTCCCTATCGGGCGAGGGAGAACGTGCGGATGGACCATCATTGGGGCGAAGAGTTCGATGGGGACGAGGGAGGCGAGGCGGTTGGAAGAGAGGTCGAGGGAGCGGAGGCGCGGCAGGGCGGCGATGAGGTTGGGGAGCACGGGATCAGAAAAGGTTGTTGCGTGGGGAGCGCATTGAGGCGTAGAAGCGCGTGGGGAAGGCGGCCCGAGAGCAACACAGCAAGGCGGTCGGCGTCCTCCGTCCACGCGGCGAGGCGACTGAGCGGGTTGGCCACGCCGTCTTGAAGACCACCAACGCGAGCACGTCGTCGGTGAGCGCGGCCGTGGTCGTCGTCGTGGCCGCCACGGCGAGGAGCGTGGCGAAGAGCTGCGCGAGCGACAAGGCACCAGCCGTCGCGGGGGAGGAGGAGGGGAAACGGGAGGAGGCAGCGAGGAGGGATCACAGCGGCGCCATGTCCATTTGCGCTGAAGAATTTTTGGAGACATGCAATGCGGGGTAGGGAGGATTCCGAAGAAGAGAGGCGGTGGACGGGTGCGCGGTTAGTGGAGGAAATGAGCAGTCCCCGTTGTGCTGTTAATGTGTTACGAGTAGAACATGTAGGAATCGACAAAATTATTTCTTTGCTCTTCTCTTCCAGAAATAAAATTGTGCTACCTTCCTCCAAACTACACAGGGTGTAAGTTTTTTCAGGATCTTCAGCCCTGAATTTGAGCATTAATTTTTTCATAATCTATAATCAACGGTTATAAAATTAATGTTATGTCAAAATATTTTATATATAAATTCAAATATATCACATGTATAACACAAAAATATATTTTAATTTAACTATTAATCAACATTAAAAATAATGAATTTTTCACTTGTATGCACACACACTGTTTTTTAGATGAGAGAATTACAGTAGAAGGATTTAAAGTTGGTTCTGATTTTTACTGAATCCCGACCGTATGATAGGATGTTACTAAGCATAAAAATAATATTACTACACAATAATTATAAACAAATATTAAGAAGAAACGAATCTACCGGACAAGCATGACATATTAAGGAAGAACGTAAAGCTTATTATGAAAGAAGCATATGATGATTTTGTAGCTACGAGATAACTTTAGATATTTGCTAGAAGTAGATGTGACTTTTGTGCTTATGATACTTCTAGCTAGCACGCTTGCTAGATAATCATGATTCTATAATTTTTGTGGTAACTTTTAGATGTATTTATGCAATGAAGTTGTAACTAAATTACAATAAATGTTATTTTATTATATTTTAAGTTACTTATATCATTTGCATGGTGTTTTTCTAATGTTGTATTTTTTTTCGTTGTAACGTACGGACACTCAACTAGTAGTAATAAAATTGAATAAGAGGTGATTGTTAGGATAAGTAATATTTAGAATACTTTACATTTTAGGATAAAATTTGAATGCTTTAATTCTTATAATTATATTATTGGATAGAAATTGTACTTGCTAGTAGAAATATAGCCGTGTCTTAACCACCACTCGCTTTTCCCACGGTGGTAAAGGCCCTTGCAATAATAGAAAAACCTTGCAAGAAGCACGGACGGAAAGTTATATTCACAATCCGGCCACTTTTCACTAGGAAAATTCGGTTCCATACGGTCGGACGATAGACACTATTCTTCCGGTACATTTTGGTACCACGAAAGTCAACACCGTTGTACTATATTTTATCATTTCACCAGTTGTACGTGTTGAATTGGACGAAATATAGGTCTCATTTGGATCGATCAGTTCGCTTTGATAAAGAAGGGTAACCTTATCATCTTCTATTCCCTAGTATGGTAAGAAAATGGTTAAAAAACCGGCAAAATGGTAAAATACCCAACATCGCATAACCTTTTGTGCTAATAAAATGTAACAAAAAATCTCCATGCTATATATCTAAAGCTGTCAACTTTCTATAACATGAAACTACTTTTCCACTTTTAGAATCATTTACTCCCTCTGTTTTACAAACGTCTCACAAAAACTTGATTTTTACAATTTAAAATTTATTCTATAAAGACTTGAGTTTTAGCACCTTTGTTTTTATTAATCGGTGCATAATTAATGGTTTTTGACTAACCATGCATATACAGTCAGGTAACAAAATTACTAACTCATTTCTACTCACATTATTAATATGTCTAAAAATTACTAAAAGACTAGAAATCGGTTTAGTGCGAAAAAAGCAGGGTACAATACTACGGCTACGAGCAGGTCAATGGAATTAGTGTGTGTGTGCTCACCATGCACGTAACCATTTGTACATACTTGCCTTGCAAATTAACCCCGGCCATGCACCTAGCTAGCATGTACACACCCGACGACTGATCCGTGCATTCCGACCAAGCTCGCGTATAAATGCGTACACAAGACGTACGTACTAACGTACAGGCACCGGCCGGCCGGTCAGCCGAACAGCCCTAGCGTCACCGGCGTGCCGGTCTCCGGTATCCACTCGGCGCCGTGCAAGAAGCGCCCCACCGTGAACTGCATCGCCTTGTCCTTGTCCAGCAGGTGGAAACCGCGCAGCTGCTCCCGACCGACGGCGTTAGCGCCGCTGCCGCCGTTGGCGTACTCGCCGTAGAACGCCGTGCCGAGGTCGTTCTTGCCCTCCCATGGCATGTAGCCCTGCGCGTGCACGAACCCCTCGATCTCTGATTCCATCACCACCGTCCTCGAGAAATTCTTCCATGGCCGCCCGAGGTACGCCAGAGGGGGAGACGACGACTTGTTGCCAGCGAAGTTCTCGTCGAAGACCACCTGGCACCGGTGCAGCACGAACCCGGTGGTCTGCTGCCGGTCGCGCCGCCCGTGCGCGGTCACCACGGCGGGCTTCCCGGGAAGAGGCGGCTTGACGAGCAGCACACACCGCTGGAACACGGCGGCCGCGTCGCCGAAGATGAAATCGACGGTGCCGGTGATGACGCAGCTCCGGTAGAACTGGCGGTAGGCCTGCGCGAAGAGCGTGTCCTGGTTGCCCTCGACCCGGCAGTTGAAGAAGATGCTCCGATCCGCCTTCACCCGCAGCGCCAGCGCCTGCTGCTTTTCATCCCCTGCCGTGTTCCGGATCCCCAACCTCATCGCCGTGAACCGGTCGCCGTCCACCGCTGCATTCACGCAAGCATCCGCGCAGGAACACTATGTCACAATACACGCATCTTACAGGCATTGCATGAACGCATCAATGGAGGATTGATGTCGCGTACCGAAAGTGGCGGTCCTCCACATCCTGACGCCGTCGGCGACGCTCTTGCTGCCGCTGATGATGGATTTCTTGGAGCCGTCGCCGTACATGGTGATGTTGGCCATTCTGTTAGTGATGTTCACCGCCTCCTCGTAGACTCCTTCCTTCACGTAGATCACGTACCTCCCGTAGTACGTCTCCGGCAAGGCGTCCAGCGCCGCCGAGATGTTTGTGAAATCGCCGCTGCCGTCCTTCGCCACGGTCACGTTCGGCGTGAGCGCGACCATGGTTTGCTCACCCGCCGCGGTGAGAAACCGCCGGTCCTCGTTGGATATCCACGAAGGGACGGCCTCCGGAATGGACTCCTCAAGGTGGCGCTCCTCGTGGTGGCTGTCATCGACCTCGACGCCGGAGGTGAGTTCCGCTTCCTCGCCGGTGTGGAGGTCCAGCATGGCGGCAAGCGCGGCACCCTGCTCGATGATGGCGATGGCGTTGCTGGAGATCTCGCGCGCCCTCTCCATGGTGACCTTTACCTCGTCGCGGATCTCGCCCGGCGGGAACATGTCGACGCAGGAGCCCTGGAACGTGATCACCGCGCTCAGCCACGCCTTGAGGTCCTCCGCCGGGCCGTCGACGCCGCGCCACGCGATGCTGGAGAGCGCGCGGGTCACGTCGTCGCGGCAGTCGTCGAGCAGCATCCGGCAGTCGCGTAGGGCCTCGGTGACCCGGGTGTCGTTGCTCCGCTTCACAGCCTCCAGCAGCGACGACCGGTCGAACCCGCGCGCCAGCTCACGCTCCACCGCCGTGATCGCCGCGGCGGCGGCGGCGTGCGGGTGGTCTGCCGGGTCGGTGGACCTCGCCAGGACACGCTCCAGCGTGTCCTTGCACGTGGCGTGGTAGTCCGTGGGAGCGCAGAAGAGGTCGACGGTGCGCATGGTCGAGCTCATGGCGCGCTTGTTGAGGTCGTCCTCGTCCTCGGCGCGCTCCATCATGACGAACGCCACCGTGCCGATCACCATTGCGACCAGCAGGAACACCGCCAGTACCCCGATGATGAGCCTGTTGCGCGATGAGCCATCGTCGTCCGACGACATTGGCGGCCCGACGACGACGGTGCGGCAGCGGCGGCGACGGCGACGGCGGAGGCAGCACGAGGCGACCCCGATCGACAGAGCAATGCGACACGACGGCGCATCAATTCGATATATTGCGCATGGAAGACGAACGAATCGATCGAACGACGAACTGGCGATCGAAGTTTGTTTAGTTTTTTTTGGTTTAGGTTTGTTTGGTCCGCGCTTGTGGTGTGCCCTTGTTCTGAGGAGGAGGAGGTTGTTGTTGTTGGATTTTTCTGGTAAGATTCTAAAATGGGTTCACATCACATATTCTCCTTTCTTTTTTAGGAAAGGAATGCACAACTAGTTACAATATGAGAATACCTACTATCAGCTGATCAAAGTCATGAAACTAACACATTAGATACAAACAAGTTTTTTTGCATGCTTGGTGGATCATAGCCATAGCAAATAGTCACAAAAAAACTCTGAAAATTAATAACCTTGATGTCTAGACTATCAATATGTCGAGAAATAGAAAGATAAATTAGATTGTGAGTATATTACATACACTATTCAAATTTCTCACAACTGAATTTGTCTCTTATTTTTCTTATTGTGTAGGTCATGTTTAGACTTAAGTTTGAAAAGAATCCTTTATTCTCCCTTGGAAGTTAGGTCTAGTTTGCGGGAGATTCTATTAGCTACAATTACTTTCATAATATGTATCTTCTGAACGGTCTAGATATTGCTTTAGATTGTAAAATTCAATAGATATATAATTTAAAAATAAACAAGTATCTATGATCTCGAGCTTAGTAGTTATATACTCTGTTTATTTGCTACTTTTCAAAATTTTATGCTCATCAAAGAGAACCTTACCCTCTTACGGAGTATGTTATTTGCCCCACTGAAAGCACACTCTATCCTCTGCTACCCACGTTCTCAACTTGTATCCTCTATTTGCCCTACCACTGAGATACCTTTAGATTGTTATTAATTTTCATATAAAGGTCATTTTCACCTTTAGTCTTCCTATTCATCGCCCTCCCTAGCTATTTCAAAACTATGTGGCCACATAATGGATGATGTGGCGCATCCAAAAGGCAAATTGGACAATTAGGCTGGCCTGGGTCAGACCATACCTTTGTACTATATATTGGATAACCCTTTTTTCAACCACCAGATTAACATCCAATAGCCAAGCCAAGCTAAACGATTATCGAGCCAAACCACTTAGTTACCGTTTGATTCAAAAATTTGAATTTGAATTTTATATTTCGAATTTTGCATGGTTTAAATGGATAACCGGCCATCCGGCCGTGACAGCTCTTTCCAAGTGAGATGGTTCGCCAAGGTTGCACAGGTCAGACCGTCTGGTCCGACAGTCCGGTTCCCAACATTGATCCAACGGCACACAGTGTTGACCGTAAGATTAATAAATATCAGTTTTATATAACCAAAGTGAGATAAAATATGTCAAGGCCGACTGCAAACTAACCTTTTATTACACGCGAGAGCATATTCGGGCCGTTGGAATTGTGTTGTCGGATCGAAAATGCTGGCCCAGAATATGTCTCTGTTCAGCCTAACCCACCTATGTGAATTTGCCATGAGGTAATTTGTTTTGTCATATCATCTTAGGGCTTAGGCCCTCTTTAGAACATGCTATTATTAATATAAAAGCAAATTATATACTAAACGTAAAAATTATAGCTAGCTTAAGTAATACTTATAATCAATCATATAATTAATAATAATCAGAACCAGTCATTTTCTGTTTATCCTGGTCTATTTGACAACACAACTTTTAGGTGGCTAGCTAGTATTGTGAGAGTATGTTAAAAATTAAAATATCCACATAGTAATTGATGTCTTAATTATATGTTAAGTATTAGTTTATATAGATGTTCTTAAATTTTTTTTGTAATATAAAAATAAATATATTAAAAAATCTGGTAATAATAAATTAATAAACATCGGGATGTGCAATTTTTGCTAACTTTTAATAGTATATTGCTAAGAGAATTCCATAAAATCTAAAGAAGCTGAGTGTAGCCAACTCTCAGCTACTAGTATATTGATGAATAATTCTGTCGAAGATTTTCAAAATCTATAAAATCTAGATGTTATTCGGTGGCTTCTAACTGACAGGAGTGTCTACTTGTCCTAGAAACTTGCCCGGCATCATAGAGCAATTGACAAGCCTAAACCCCCCAAATGAGAAGTTTTGTCAGTCCCAACAGAGAACGAATTAGCCTCGGGTGTGTGTGAAATTGAAAAGGGGCTCCTGGAATTTAGCCTTTTTTCGCAACTTTTGAGCTACGCTCACTGGAGCCTCTCCAATTTAATCATCATCGCGTACTGGCCTCGGACGATTTGTTGGCGCAGGCGTGCCACTCTGCCGGCTGTTCCCCGGACAAATTTCACGGCGTCCGCGGCTGCATGCATCATGCACTGCCCACTCCAGCTTTGCGCCCAGAAAACGGTACGTGTGCAAAGAAAATGGTGTTTGTTTTGTTCTTGGCAGGCGACGGAACAAACTTTGGTCACCGTGGAATCATTGAAGCCCATAGGCCATATATTCATGCCATTTGACCCCATAACGTTATCGAGGATTTCAGAGTCATGGGCACAATCATGCCATTGAGTTCCATGTTGCTCCCTTAAAAGCAAAGACAACAAGAAAATCAAGAGAGATTAATGATATCACAGTCAACGTTATTTCTCTATCACCACAACTGAATAAAAAACCCCGTTATTTCCCTTTCGTGTTGTCATACGTATACCGTATACGCCACCCTCAAAACTGCAGCAGGTCAAGATTAATAATCCCCAATGCACCATCATATCACTAGCAAGCAAAAGAGGTAAGCAACCAACCCAAAACGACCCAAAAAAACCAAAGTTCAAATCCACGTCTCGCATCAGGTGATATCAACATCCTGGAGCTGGAGAGGTTAGGTATTAGAGTCCGTAGAGAATATCATAATACCGACAGGTACATTTCATATTTGTAAGACGATGACGAAGGCGGATTCGTCATTTCACATTTGCAAGCGAAAGAAGACGAAGACGACGACGACGGCGAAGGCTAACGAACAGGGGAGGGGTGGAGGAAGTGATCAACTGAGCTGGACCTGTGTGGGGGATGGGCGATATTTATTAATCGAGCAATAATAATCATCATCGTCCCGGCCGGACGGCGACGCCTTCGTTTGTAGACTTGCGATTATGGCGACGAGGATGATGACGCACGCCCGATCCGATGCCTATCCATAACGCAGTTCATTCGGATTTCGGATGTCACGACCCTGTATACGATTGACTACTCCTTGTTTGCCTGTTCAAACTTCAAACGCTCGATCTGCTTGCTGAGTCTGATTAGTAGTAATAATATTTAGGAGTCGTACTAGGAGACTGCAACTAGCTAGTATAATAATGTGTGCCCCTTGTGCTCAGTCTGCTAACCGCTTTCAGCTGTGCTCGTCTTTGTTAGGAAACTGTTACTTCACTCAAGTACCCAACTTCGAATTCGCTCAGTTCATCCTGCCAATGAGCTCACCGTTCGTAGAGGGGTCGGTATCCAAAACATCTTACATGTAATTCAAAATAGGACACTAGATTTGAACAATTGTAACTTCGTAATGGGTTGCGCTTCTCAGAAAGAGGATAAAGAGAAGAGACGGCAGTTGTTAGTTTCTGGAACAGCGACGGCGTGTTGGGTAGCGTACTCGGGTATTTGTCACGTAGTAACTGGGTTTTGCTTTAGTCAAATCTTTCTTTCGTGTCCAACATGAGTGCATGTGCCTACACAGTTGCGTTCATCTGCATTCATCAGAGATGATAGAGATTACGAATTGACATTTGATAGTAATGATAGGTTAAAAATGTGATTTTTTTTCACACTTCGTAGCGTTGGTGAAAAGGTAGATTTTTACTCCGCGAAAGAGGACGGAGTTCTTGATCATATTAAATTCTTAGTTCTAGCAATACCAAATTGTCAAAATCCATTCAAACCTTGGTAACTATTATATAGATTTGTAGCTGATTGTACATCTGGGAACCTGTACACTTGCTTCCGTTGATGCTTCAATGGCTCTCGAGGAGAAGAGGGGGAAGAAGAGCATGGGTGGGGGAGCAATTGCATCAAGAACCTGGCTGTGGCTTCGTCGCCGGCCGCGACGCGCTGCTCTCGCCGCCGGGGAGGCCCATCTCCACGTCGCGGTCAGCCTGCGGCGGTGCTGG
>ASSH01053158.1:0-10751 GCA_000418225.1 Zizania latifolia
GCTCTGTGAAAAGACAGTCAACCCCAGGGTGACAACGACATCTAGGAACCCCATAAGACAGTTAACATCATCTCTGGGGCCCATCGTCGGCCGAGACCAAGCGACAGCGACCGTTGGGGCGGGACTCGACCCCAAATAGGAAGTCGTGCTCGTCAGTTTCATGCGCTCTAACATGGACATCTTTGCACAAAACCCCTTCGATATGCCTAGGGTTCCTTGGGAACTAATCGAGTACGAACTCTATGTATACCCGACTGCCAAGCCAGGTAAACAGAAGTTATGAAGGTTTGCACAAGATAGGAAAGAAGCGATCAAAGCCTAGATCGCATGCCTTCTGGTGGTAGGATTCATCCGTGAAGTCTACCAACCTGAATGGCTCGCTAACCTATTGTTGGTAAAAAAGAAGACATGGCAATGGAGGATGTACATCGACTACATGAGAGATCATGTGTATGATCATTGATAATGTGATGAACAAATTGGTTGATGTTGATATGTGTTGAACAAATTGGTTTTGATTGGTTTGAGTGGTTGAGCACTTTGGTCGAGTTATTGAGCACTTTTGTCGGGCATTCAGCACTTTGTACTCGAGGAAACTCAGCACTTAGCACTCAAGAAAACTTAGTCCTCGAGCAAATTTAGCCCTTAAGAGAATTCAGCACCCGAGAATTTCAACCTTGGAATTTTGGATCACTCGGATTTTTAATGTTTGAGTCGGATCATATGCTTTAAATTGGTTATTCAATAAATACATCATGTTTGTGATTGAATGGATTGATTGAGTCAAGTTGCGAAGAACTTGTGCTCAGGAAAAAGGTTTCTTGGTTTGTTCATGTGCAGGCATCGCTTGAGGGTGAGTCATGGTCGATGACAGGATCGAAGGTAGGCTTGGGGAGAAGTTGACGTTCAGAATGGTCGAGGATGTCATGTGGGATGCTCGGGCTAGAGGATGCGGTACGTGAAGATGAGGTTTCCATATGGCGCATGCGGGATGTGTGCGAATATGGATCGAGAGGTTTCCATATGCGTACATGGGATATGTGCGAATATAGATAGAGAGGCTTCATATGTCATACGCGGGATGTGTGTGAATAAGGAAAGAGATGAAAATTCGGAAGGAGTTAGGATTTGAGGACTCGTAAGAGATATGGATTCTTAGTTGGATTAGGATTTCAAAAGTTGCTTAATTTTGTGGCTCATGGTGGCAGCCATGGCCCACGTGATGGGATTATAAATAGACTAGAGGAGAGAGCATAATAGGTATCACGATCAAGAGAGAAAAATAAGGGATTAGCCTTTTGCTCTCTATCTAGGGCTTTGGACGTGATTTGGTAAGGGGTGCTGTGGATTATACCTTGTAAACACTCTTATGCAATAAAGATTCATCTTCAAGCATCAAGGAGTATGGTATCGAGTTCTTTCTTCTTAATACTCATTGGTTTGCATCGTTTCGGCTTATTCTGTGATTTCACTTTTACCTGCGATTTAATTCAAATTGATTCATTCAAACTATGCAGGACATTAAGAGAGATATCTGAAAAGTTTTATTGGTTAATTCTTCATATTTTAGGTGTAATTATGGTTTTAATTTTTGGATCGGATCTGCTCTGTTTTTACGATGCTTCAACTCCTGAGAGTCATAACTTTTTGGTGACGAAAATGAGGTAAAACCTACTTATGACGATTTAGCTCGTACTGTGTTCATCTTGATAATAAATAGAGAAAAAGCAATAAGAAGGCTAAGAAACATGAACTTGTTGAATCACTCAATTATGAAATTAATAGGCTAAAGTCTCTTATTCCTGATGATGATTCATGCAAATCACGTGATGCTTTACGATCTAAAATTATTGCTTTGAGGGATATTCATACTTCTACTCTTCATAACCTCAATGATAAAATTGTCAAGAATGAATCTTGTTTTGCTATTCGTACTACCATACTTTCTCGAGTTGTTGATGATCTATTTGTTACCAAGACCTATTTGAAAAAGATGAAAGTTGCTTTATATACTAGTTCTTTGGTAAATACTTTATACTGTAGCAAACTCAAACAACTTAAGTACATAAAGAGCTTGTTCATGTGCAAGCGTTGCTTGAGAGCGAGTCGTGGTCGATGACGAGATCGAAGCTAGGCTCAGAGAGGAGCTAAGGTTCAGAATGGTAAAAGATATCATGCGGGACGCTCGGGCTAGAGGATGCAGTACGTGAAGATGAGACCTCCATATGACGTACACAGGATGTGTGCGAATATGGAAAGAGAGGCTTCATATGTCATACGTGGATGTGCGTGAATATGGAAAGAGATGAAAATTCAGAAGGAGTTAGGATTTGAGAACTCATAAGAGATATGGATTCCTAGTTGGATTAGGATTCCAAAAGTTGTTTAATTTCGTGGCTCATGGTGGTTGCCATGGCCCACGTGATGGGATTATAAATAGACTAGATGGGAGAGTATAATAGGTATCACGATCAAGAGAGAAAAATAAGGGTTTAGTCTTTTACTCTCCATCTAGGGATTTGGACATGATTTGGTGAGGGGTGCTGTGGATTGCATCTTGTAAACACTCTTATGTAATAAAGATTCATCTTCAAGCAACAAGGAGTGTGGTATCGAGTTCTTTCTTCTTACTACTCATCGGTTTGCATCATTTTAGCTTATTTTGTGATTTCGCTTTTACGTGTGATTTAATTCAAATTGATTCATCCAAAACCTTGCTAGGAAATTAAGAGAGAGATCTGAAAAGTTTTATTGGTTAATTCTTCGTATTTTAGGAGTAATTAAGGTTTTAATTTTTGTATTGGATCTGCTCTGTTTTTACGCTGCTGCAACTCCCAAGAGTCATAACTTTTTATTGGGAAATCAGATGTGAGTGAAAAGAATAGAGAAAGTTTTGTTTTGAAGTCTAGTTTATTGTGTTAAAATTTTAGATCAATCCGAGATACGGTTTTAAGTTACGCTTATTTTATCATTCTCTGGTCAGGCTGTTTTCAGCTCTCAGGACACCCTCGAGAAATTTGAGAACCCCTCGTGAAATTTCTTGAGTCCTCGGGAATTTTAGTCTAGTGGGGGATTTTGCTGATTGGTCAAGAATTAACTTTCTGATATTATTTTTGGTATCATTTTTGGGGTACTGCAACCATTCACCCCCCTCTGGTTGTCGTGAGGCAAAGCATTTCGATTTTATAATTGGTATTAGAGCTTGGTTACTATTTTGTTTTGATCTCAACCGATCTAAACAATCACCATGGCATCCGAGAGGTTTTCTACTAAGCCTTATATTTTTTATGGAATTGATTTTTAGTTTTGAAAAACAAAGATAGAGACTTATACCATGTCATAGTGTTTTGACATATGGAAAAAGATTTCTAAACCATATGATCTACCTTCTGATAATCAAGTTAATGACACTAACAAGGCTACTTTTGAAGCAAATTACAAAGCTCAAAACTTGATTATCAATGGTGTTGGGCGTTCTGATTTTTATCGTATTTCTCACTTTTCTTCTACGCATGAGATGTGGAATGCTCTTTGTACCTATCATCAAGGCTCTTCCACAATTAAGAAAGTGTGCAAAGACATGTACAAGAAAGAGTACATGAAATTTGAAATAAAACCCGGTGAGACCTTGGATGAATATTTTGCTCGCTTTAACAAAACTCTTAGCAATCTTCGTTCAGTTGATTTTTCTAATGCTACTAATTATACTGATTCTAAAATTGCTAGACATTTGTTTACTAGGCTTGATATGTTGGTTTGGGAGATGAAAGTTACATCAATTCAGGAGTCGGTGGATATGACTACTCTCACTTTGGATACTCTTTATTTGAAATTGAAAACTCACGAGTTGAATGTCTTTTCACGCAAGATTTCTCCTAAATCAATGGCTTTGAATTTTTCGCCTTCTAATGAGTCTTCTTCTTTTGTATCATCTTCTAATGTTTCTTTATCTTCTTTAAATGCCATGTCTGATGAACAATTTGAGCAGTTTGCAGAGGAGGACTTGGCGTTACTTTCTACAAAAGTTACTAAAGCTTTGAATAATGTAAGAAACAGAAGAAGAGGCGGTCTTGTTCGATGCTTTAAATATGGTGAGACCAACCATATTCGTGTGAACTGTCCTAAGCTCAAGAAATAATCAAAAGAAGACAAGGAGGACAGCAAGCGTCCAACCAAAGAGGGTAAGATGAAGAACCGCAACTACAAGAAGATGGTACATCGAGTCCTTGCTGCCCTCGATTAAGTTGATATGAGTGATGTGGACTCAATGAGCGATGTAAGTGAAGATGAAGGCAAAAGCAAAAAGTATAATCTTACTGGAATATGTCTCATGGCTCGTGATATGGTAGGATCAAGCGAGGATGAACTTTTTAGTGACGAAAATGAGGTAAAACCTACTTATGATGATTTAGCTCGTACTGTTGTTCATCTTGATAATAAATAGAGAAAAAGCAATAAGAAGGCTAAGAAACATGAACTTGTTGTTGAATCACTCAATTCTAAAACTGATAGGCTCAAGTCTCTTATTCCTAATGATGATTCATGCAAATCATGTGATGCTTTACAATCTAAAATTATTGCTTTAAGGGATATTCATACTTCTACTCTTCATAAGCTCAATGATAAAATTATCAAGAATGAATCTTGTTTTGCTATTGGTACTACCATACTTTCTCGAGTTATTGATGAATTATTTGTTACCAAGACCTATCTAAAAAAGATAAAAGTTACTTTATATGCTAGTTCTTTGGTAAATACTTTATACTGTAGCAAACTCAAACAACTTAAGTACATAAAGAGCTTAACTATTGTGAAACATAATTCTACTTCTTGTTCAAATTGTTCATTGCTTGGTTTGAAACTGAAAGATGCTTATGGTAGAGTTGAACTTTTATAAAATGACTTGCGTACTCATGAGGTATTGTCTTGTTCAAATTGTCGCAAACAAAATATCATTGCTGATGTTTGTAAAATTTGTGTTGCTTTGACAAAAAAGTTGATTATTTACAAAAATCCTTACAACACTTTTTAACTAGTAAAAAGAATCTCAACATGTTATTGGATACATCTAAAGTAAGTATAAATCATAAAGGACTAGGTTTTGATGCTCGTGCTTATTTTACTTCTCATTAACCTACTGCAATCAAGGTTGTTCAAAAAGGTAAGATTGAGGTTAAATCTGAACCAAAGCAAACTATTTTTAATTCTGCTAGAATGTTGTCTAACTTAGCAACATCAAGTGCAATTGCTTCTACATATAAAACAACTAAACCAGTGAAGTATAACTGTACACGTTGTGGAAAAGATGGACATTTGGTTCAGTTCTGTGTTAAACTTGTAAGACAACAGAAAAAGAACAGGGAAAAATCATTCACTAAACATAAGTGGCAACGATCATTTGTAGAATCTAGTAGAGCAGTCGGGCCAAAACAATTGAGGCGGTCGGGTCGACCTTTTTTGGTGGTCGGACCGAGGGCTAATTGATGGTTTGACCAACAACACCCTGTTTTGGTAAGAGATAAAAGTGACACTGGTTTTGCTTGAGGATTTTTGCCTACTGGTGTTTCTAGTTGGGTGTCTCAGTACTGAATTCCTAAATTTTTTTTATCTAACCCTAGTGCTGAGACCTCGATATCTTCTCGTGTGTAGGCCTCGAGAGCGAGGAATGAGAACATATGGCTAGTAGACTCTGGATGTTCACACCATATGTCCGGTGATAAAAATTGGTTCTCCTTCCTCACCGTGCATCCCAGTCTAAGTCAGTGACTTTTGGGGATGCTTCTACTAGTGTCGTCATTGCAAAAGGTACAGTTAAGGTAAGTGACAAATTTATATTCAAAGATATAGCTCTTGCTAATAATCCGAAATATAACTTGCTTTCTGTATTACAAATGATTAATGAGGATCTTGAGGTGTGCTTTAAAAAATCGGGTTGTAAAGTTCTTGATGCCTCCGGTGATCTTGTGTTTGAGATTTCATATTTTAGAAGAGTTTTTAAAGCTAATTTTGATTCACCTTCATCTTCTAAGATTAAATGTCTAGTTGCCAATGATTCTAAAGATTTATTCTTCTAACATTGTAGACTTGGCTATATTGGTTTTGATCATCTCACTCGTATTAGTGGTTTGGATCTTATTCGTGGCTTACCGAAACTTAAAGGTGTTGGTGATTTGGTTTGCTCTTCTTGTCATCATGCCAAAAATGATTTCTAGCTCACATGCTCCCATTACCTTGGTTATGACAACTGTACCTGGTCAACTTTTGCACATGGATACTGTTGGACCTGCTCGAGTTCAATCTATTGGGGGGAAATAGTATGTTTTTATCATTGTTGATGATTTCTCCATATACTCTTGGGTTTTCTTTATGGCATCTAAGGATGAAGCTTTTGGTCTTTTTTGAAATATGGTTCTTAGACTTTCTATTGAACTCCTAGGAGCACTTAGAGTAATTAGAAGTGACAATGGTACTGAATTTGAGAATTCATCTTTTGAGTACTTTTGTGCTGAAAAATGCATTAAACATCAGTTTTCCTCACCAAGAGTTCCATAGCAGAATGGTGTTGTTGAAAGAAAGAACAGAACTTTGGTTGTGATGACTAGAATTATACCTGATGAACATCAGACTCCTAGAAAGTTATGGGCTGAAGCAATTTCTACAGCTTGCTAGTTCTCTTAGGATCAAAGCTGTGCAAAACTTCCTATGAGCTTTGTTTTGGTCATAGACCTAGTGTTTCACACTTAAGAGTTTTTGGGTGCAAATGCTTTGTGTTGAAATCTGGAAATTTGGATAAATTTGAAGCAAGATCTCAAGACGGCATTTTTCTTGGTTACCCTGCTCATACTCGTGGCTACCGTGTACTTGTGCTAGAAACTAACAAGATTGTGAAGACTTGTGAAGTCACCTTTGATGAGACTAATACTGTTACTAGACCCGACATTACAGGTACTGGTGCATAGGTTTAGGGGAGAATGAGAGCATCTTTGTTGAATAAAGTGATGATGAAGACGTTGACACGATTGGTGGGTAGACCAACATTTGGGTCGGGTCCGACCAGCACTTATAGGTAGTCGAGGAGCAATACCGACCACAAGGAGATGACATCTCGGTAACTTCGAATGTTCCTCAAGAGATCACTTCGTCCCTCGAAGATATTGTATAAGACACTTCTCGAGATGTTTCTGCTCCTTTGCACATTCAACATCAACACCCTCCTGAACAAACAATTTGTAATCTATATGAGCATGTTACTCGTTCTAGGTTTGCATCTCCTGACTCTTATGCTCATTCAACTTTTGTTCCTTCTTTTGAACCTAGAGATATTTCTCATGCTCTAACTAATGAATCATGGATCAATGCCATGCATGAAGAACTTGAAAACTTTGAACGCAATAAAGTCTAGAATTTGGTTGAACCTCCTCAAGGACATAACATTATTGGAACTAAATGGGTTTTTCAAAATAAACAGAATGAGGATGGTGTAATTGTTAGAAATAAAGCTAGGCTTGTTGCTTAAGGATTTACTCAGGTGGAAGGTTTGGATTTTAACGAAACTTTTGCTCTTCTTGCTAGAATTGAAGCCATTAGACTCCTTTTAGCCTTTGCTGCATCTAAAGGTTTTAGATTATATTAGATGGATGTTAAAAGTGTTTTTCTTAGTGATTTCATCAATGAGAAAGTTTATGTTAAACAACCACCTGGTTTTGAAAATCCTAAGTTCTCGAATCATGTTTTTAAGTTGTCTAAAGCTTTATATGGTTTGAAACAAGCCCCGACAGCATGGTATGATAGGTTGAAAACTTTTTTACTTGAAAAAGGTTTTGTTATGGAAAAAGTAGATAAAACTTTATTTCTTTTCAAACAAGAAAATGATTAACTTTTTGTATAGATTTATGTGGATGTATCATCTTTGGTTGTTCATCTCACTCTTTGGTTTCTAAGTTTTTTGAGACTATGTGCAGAGAGTTTGAGATGAGTATGATGGGTGAGTTGACGTACTTTTTGGGACTACAAATCAAACAAACCAAAGATGGCATTTTTATTCATCATAGTAAGTACAGCAATGATCTTCTTCGGCGTTTCGACTTGAAAAATTATAAGCCAATTGCTACACCGATGGGAGCTACTTCTACTTTGGATCCTAATGAGGATGGTAAGCTTGTTGATCAAAAAGAATATCGCAGCATGATCAGCTCACTTTTGTATCTCACTGCATCGAGGTCGGACATTCAATTTTTTGTTTGCCTGTGCGCTCGATTTCAAGCTTCTCCTCGAGTTTCACATCGACAAGCTGTCAAGCGTATACTCAAGTATCTCAAGTTTACTTAAGAATTTGGCATATGGTATTCTACTTTCTCAAGTGTTAGTTTAAGAGCTTTTTCTGATGCTGTTTTTGGAGGTTGTAGAATTGATAGAAAGAGTACTAGTGGTACATGTTATTTCTTGGGTTCATCACTTGTTGCTTGGTCATCTAGAAACCAATCTTCAGTGGTATAATCCACTACCGAAACTGAATATGTTGCTGCTGCTAGTTGTTGCTCACAAGTTCTTTGGCTTATTTCTATACTCAAGGATTATGAGATTAACTGTGATCGTGTTCCACTTTATTGTGATAACACAAGTGCTATAAATATTGCTAAAAACCTAGTGCAACACTCTAGAACTAAGCATATTGATATCCGATATCATTTTCATAGAGATCATGTAGAGAAAGGTGATGTTGTGCTTCTTTTTATTGACACTGAGTTTCAATTGGCAGACATTTTCACTAAATCTTTAGATTCTTCTCGCTTTGCTTTTCTTCGAGGGGAATTAGGCGTTGTTCATCCAATAGGTTTATTTTGAGGGGGAGTTTGTTTTTTCATTTGTATCATAATGTATTCATGTTTATGTTTGTGCATTGTTTATATTCAAAATAAAAAAAAAGAACAAAACATGAAGCTTTTATTTTTACCTTCATGTCTTTTAGTCTTTTTATAAACTTATGACATAGTTTTTGAGGGATATGACGTATGACACTTAAATATTCAAGTAAAAGATAAAGAAATATGTTGTGCTGATCTAGTGGCTAGTTTGAGTTAAATATGCTTACATATGTTCTAGCTATGTTTATTTCACCATGGTAGTGCTTTCAATTTTAGTACTGGCAGTACTATTGCTCATGCAATATTAAAATAATGAAATCTGAATGAAAAAATATCAAAGGAAAGAATGTGTGCAAAAGCACAAAATTCTGCATTCATAAAAAAATATTTTGCCAAGGTTGTCTCACGAGGCTGCTTATCATTGCACTTTGATATGAACTTAGAGAAGATAATCAATGACCAGACCATTGAAATGGGGACTGCTTGTGTATGCAAGAACCTCACAATAGGTCATGTGACCAAAGCTTAGGTGGCATCATCTATATCTGGACAATGGTCACTGTGCTGAGATAGTCACTTGTGAAAATTTCATACAAAAGTTACATATATCAAATCTAAAATTTTCAATGACTATGAATTACACTTTTAAGAGCATTATGCCCTATTTTGGTTTTGTGGACGTGGCTGAATTGTGTGTGAGGTATTTTTCTTGAATTGGTCCAAGTGAAAACCAACATTATAAATCATTGAAATCATTCAGTTTTAGTGCTGATTTGAACTTGAGAATTATGGCTTAGTTTTATCTTGAGGCTTTCAGACTTGATTGTGAGTTGGTTGATCTATCTATTTCATTTGTGTTGCAAACTTTGTCACGTGGATTGCTTTAGGTACACTTCAAAGCTCTCAAATCAAGAAATAAAAAAATGATGTTCTCATGATAATTTCTCTCTTTTGCTTCACTTGATGAAATCATTGTCAAAGGGAGAGAAATATTAGGGGGAGAAATTGATTTTTGATCAAATCATTGTCTTTTGCAATCAATTTTCGAGGGAGTTTTATTTACTTTCAAAAATCAAAAATTTCTTTGTGCTTTTTAATGGTGTTGCCAATGTGTTCATCAGGGGGAGATTGTGAGATCATGTATATGATTATTGATAATGTGATGAACAAATTAGTTTGATGTTGATATATGTTGAACAAATTGGTTTTGATTAGTTTGAGTGGTCGAGCACTTTAGTCGAGTTGTCGAGTACTCTTGTCGGGCATTCAACACTTTGTACTTGAGGAAACTTAGCACTTAACACTTGAGAAAACATAGCCCTCGAGGAAATTCAGCCCTCTAGATAATTCAGCACTCAAGAATTTCAACCTTGAGATTTTGGATCACTCAGATTTTTAATGTTCGAGTCAGATCATATGGTTTAAATTGGTTATTCAATAAATACACCATGTTTGTGATTGAATAGACTGATTGAGTCAAGTTAGAACGAATTTGTGCTTGGGAAAAGGGTATCTTGGTTTGTTCATGTGCAGGCGTTGCTTGAGGGCGAGTCGTGGTCGATGATGAGATTGAAGCTAGGCTCAGAGAGGAGCTATGGTTCAGAATGGTAAAGGATATCACGCGGGATGCTCGGGCTAGAGGATGCAGCACATGAAGATGTAGGACCGAATCTAGCGACCAGAGGGGGGGTGAATGGGCGCAAAACAGAAAATCAGTGGAAAATAAAATTCTAGACAGAAGGTCCAAATCGGAAGTTCTGATTTGGAGCCAGAAGTTCCGATGTACCGGAAGTTCCGGTCGGAGCCGGAAGTTCTGACTAATCCAGAACACCAGACAGAGAGCTCAAATCGGAAGTTCCGGACGGTGTCGGAAGTTCCGATGTACCG
>ASSH01053159.1:0-10750 GCA_000418225.1 Zizania latifolia
TTAGGGTTATGGTTTATGGTTTAGGGTTTACGGTTTACAGTATAGGGTTTAGGGTTTTTGGGTTACGGTTTAGGGTTTAGGGTAGCCTTTTTTAATAATAAATAATAAATGTTAAAATACAGCCTTTTTAATAACAAATAATAAATGTTAAAATACAAAGGTAGCCTTTTTAGTAATAAATAATAATTTTTTTAAAAAATGTAGTAGGTATTAATAATAAGTTTGAAAATATATTTCAGTGAACCGGCACTGACAGCACTATTAGTGTCGGTTCTACACTGTTAGAAATATCTTAGTGCCGGTTCTATTTAGAACCGGTACTGATAGGGACACATCAGTGCCGGTTCTATATGGAACCGCACTGATAGGGGACTATCAGTGCCGGTTATGCTATAGAATCGATACTGATGTATGTGCCCATATAAGCTTCGGGGACTTAGCTGTTTTTTTTCATCTGCACTTGTCTCCTCCCGTAGTCACCGTCTCCGCTGTCTCCACCTACGCTCGTGCCGCCGCCATGCAGCCTTCTCTGCTGACGCTGTCGTAGCCGCCACCGACTCTACCCGTCCGTTCGCCGTCACCAATGCCACGTCCGACCATCCGGCTGCCTCCGCCCTTCCTTCCGCCACTGACTCTGCCCATTCGTTCGTCGTCGCCTACCCCACATCCATCCGCCCGGCCACCTCCGATGTTCCGGTCGTCACCAACACCTCCCGTCCAGCATAAGGTAAGCATTGTCCTAGATGTGTCGATTTTGGGCTGAGATAGGGCGGAATGTAGGGTTTCCATTTCAACCTAGGACCTAGATTGGTTAACATACAGCAGGTGGAGGAACATGTGCGGTGCAAATACACTAGGATAGCACCTGTGTAAAACGTCCAGTATGGGGCCATGCTTAGATCTGGACAGAGCAAGTACTAGAATTGTGAATCTTCAGTAATTTGATAATGCTTAATCTTTCGGAGAACAGATTTATAATTTGCAATCCTTCCTCCTAGTGATGCATTGAGACTACACACAGCTAATGTGTATGATGGTTGGTGTACTTTAAATGTTATGCGTTTTGTTCATGTTTCCTGGTTCCATTGCATGGTTCCACTGCCATGGAACAGAACCACACCCACAACTTTGCAAAAGCGTAAACTGTAAACATTCTTGGCAACGACTCTCCCCTTTTCTGAAATTTTGGATGATGGAATCCTGGGAGTATTATAGTTTATACAGCAAAAGACTTGCAAATATGAAATTCTTCTCTGTCAGAAATATGATATGGCATGCCTACATTATACTTGCTGCTTAAAACTGAATGCTATAACCTTCATTCTTCCATGAAATTGAGAGTCTGCCGAGTGCAGTTTTATTGGTTCTACAAGCCACAGGCATTTTGCCTGTTCTTTTCTCTACAAAAACAGCCTGTCCAGGCTTGACTTCTGAAGCAACACAATTCATTCCAGTTATTCATTGTAGTACCTATTGAAGTACTTCACTCTGATTTTGAAATATCAAAATCCTGGTGCTATGGTACATGGCCAGCAACTTCATCTACATTGCGCGCTTTTTGGCTTTTCGCTTTCCTATGTGATGCTCTTTAACTTATATTCTGGTATTCTGGTTTTTTGTATGTGCATGTGTCGATGAACAGGAAGGCAACAAGTGAAGGAAGCAGTAGGAACAATTGAGCTAGCAGTGGAGTTTTTGTGTGTGTGTTTGTTGGAATGGATATAAAGTGATGTGCATGTATATCTTTGTGTGTGTGTTTGTTGGAATGGATATAAAGTGATGTATATGTATATATTTGAGTGTAAGTACTGATGGATTGTTATAAAGTGTATGCTCCTTGGACTTCATGATACTGTTGTATGTAATATGATTATGTTTTATTTATTATGTCGAATAACAGCCTAAATGATCACTAAGGCCTATACCATAAACTTATACCCTAACCTTAAACTAACGCTATCTCCTATACCATATATAAGTTCATGTATTTTACAAAAATTTCTTGAGTACTTATTAATCTTATGAGTACTTATGAATTTGAAATGTTTATGTAGGAATGTCACCTAAAAAGTCAAGCCGCCGTACACGTGCTCGCCCCACCCCCGCTCTAATAGAAAGCCCCACCGTCTTCGCCCCAATAGAAGCACCAAGACAACAAGAGCCTGCAGACCTAGATCTAAATCCACTAAGAGACGAAGATTGCAACCCACATATCTTTATTAACTTGGCAGACTTGGTATCCCAGCTAGACGTTGAGCTTGAGATAGTAAATAATCCACAACAAGAACATGAAGCCGATGCAGTCAATGAGATAGAGCAGGGTGCTGGTCCGGTAAATGAGGCAGAGAAGGGTGTAGAGGATGCTGCTAATCCTATAGATCAAGGTACAGTAAGCCAAGAGCGGAGTGGACGTGGTCCCAGTGTGATGCCCGAAGGACGATTCGTAATAGTAGAGGTTAACTCTGTTGGTGAGTCTACAAGACCGAAAAATATTCTAGGGCCGTATAAGACAGCCATAGGATGCCTCGTGAGAGACCATATTATAATCACGTTTAGACTTTAGAGAGGCCTGACAAATAACATATGGGTGATTCCCAGCAATGTAAAAAACTTATTGTGGGGCAAACTACTAGCCATATTCTAATTCTCCCAAGATTGCAATATGAAGAAAGTGAAAAGTCATGCCATATCTGTAATGGGGATAACATTCAGGACATTTAAGGGAAAGCTATGGAGAGAGTACTATTTGAAGGGCCAAACACTAGATTGGGGTGACTACCCGATAGTTGAGCAGTACTGGACTCAATTTATTGAATATAGGAAGTCAGATGAAGCGATGAAACTGAGTAAAGCAAACAAGTCCAACTCTCAGAATAACATATGGCCACACCATACCGGCACTCGTGGGTATGTGACGAAATATGATGAATGGAAAAATATGGAAGAACAAGTTGCCTGTAGGGCGTTGTACCTATAACGTCTAACTGGATAACACGAGCAAAGCACTTCTTGTATGCGAGATGTGTTACTTTGTCAGCCGAGGGCATCCTAAATTTCAAGAATGACAATGTACAACAAGTATCTCAGAAAATAGCAGATGCCCATGCCCAGTCTTCCCAAGGCTCTATCAGGGTAGATAGAGAGAAAGACCAACTAACGGTAGCACTTGGCAATAAAGAGCATCCAGGGCACACCAGGAGCAAAGGAATGATTCCTTGGAAAGAGGGATTCGAAGAGGATGATGCCTCCAATAGGAGCCGAAGCAGAAGAAAAGAGGAAATGGATGAGATTATTTCAATGATGCGTCAACAAATGCAGGAAGAACGGGCAATGATTGATGCCAAAATAGCTAAAGCACTTCGGCATCATGGTATTCACTGAGAGGACGGTGTCCAAGTGCCAACTAATGCTCGTCGAAGCAGCTGTGCATCTGCGGGGTTTGTTGAGACAGGCATAAATCAGTGTCCCGTGGATGAAATCACTGAAAGCAAGGTCTGCAAACTTGCCATACCAACATTGAATATTAACATAATGATAGCGATGCGGTAGGTTGACCAATGTGTGGCAGGGAAAACCTTCAATGATGCATCAATACCGAAGGGATATGCTAAGGTTCATGTTGACTCAGTCAGAAGGGCATACTGTAAGATTGATATGGAGTATGTGATGATTATATGCCCTAGAGACAAGTTCTGGAGGAACCAAAAGTTCTTGTTGGATTGGAACTTCTGGGCCCTCCCTGGTGGTGAGTTCTGGAGGAACCGAAAGTTCCGGTTGAACCGGAACTTTTGGGCCTGCTCTAGAGGCGAATTCTAGACGAACCAAAAGTTTTGGGCTTTGGCCGAAACTTCCAGGCCAAAATAAATTCGATACAGAATGTTATTTTTGTACGTTCTAGACCTCGGCCAGAACTTCTAGGCTGAACGTGCAGATTAGATCTAGTGGGCTTTAATGTTGATTAAAGGCCATCAGTGGGCTCTATATAAAGAGAGGAGAGGCTAGGGCGTAAAAGGTTGTTGGACCTTCCCTAACCCTAGCCGCCACCTCTCCCCTAGCCGCACCCGCTGTGGCCGCATCTTCCTTAATCTCAAGCGTGGTACTAGCATATTAGCGTGAGGTGATCCCGTCCCTGTATGTGTGGATACCATAGAAGCGCCGCTGCATTGTCTTCGCCGCCAACGATTAGACGGAGCTGGGCGGAGTTGATCGAGAACACGCTTCCCCAACTCTTCTTCCGCTGTCCTAGCACGTCTCCCGACTAGAGGTAACGATCCATGATCCCATTACTCGCATGGTTCCTAGGGGATTGCGGTAGAGAAAATTTTAATTTCCTGCTAGCGTAGCCTATCCGTTCCCCAACAGTGGTATCAGAGCCTACGTGCGTAGTGTTCGATCTGGATCAATCACATATGGGTGATATGTGGTGGAAATAGATTAGATCTATTGTTATTGCGTCGGATTTTCAGAAGTTTCAGGCTCCAGCCGAAACTTCCGGGCCAAAATAATCTTGGACAGTATGTAATTTTTGGAAGTTTTTCGGAAGTTTTGGGCTTCGACCGGAACTTCCGGGTTGAAATAAATTTCATCCAGAAGGTTGTTTTTGGAAGTTCCGGGTTTGACCCGGAAGTTCTGGGCCAAAATAAATTCAATACAGAAGGTTGATTTCGAAAGTTTCGGGCCTTGAGCCAAAAGTTCTAGATCAACTTTTAGACACGCATAGATTCGACGCTTAACTCGTTTTTGCAGAGAATGTTGTGACTGGTATGGCCTTGTGATGTATATGACACACGCATGTAATTTTCATGGCCTGCGTGTCATGGTTAATTACAGCCTAAGGCTGTTCTATTGTTGTACGACCTGCGCGTCGACATGTGATGCTTCTTCTCATGTAATTTGTATAGTGCTATTAGATGTAATAGACTGATACAAGATTATAGAGGCTTGAAGCATGATGACCCGAAGGACAGGAACCATGAAGATGGAGATCACCATGTGAGAAGGGTCATACTCTTGTCACAGTTAATATGATTACCTGTGATGTTTACTTATATTCCTGTCATACTATTCTTTCATGTTTTGTATGTGGTAGGCATCGTTACTATGTTAGAATAGTTTCCCTCAGAAAATTAAGAGTCATTGATGTCTTTTCCAATAGCTGTATCTACAAAGGTTTTTGATCATCATATGGTAGGTCTGCCAAAGCAGGGTGCCATCTTTTATCTTAACCAGTTAGGGTGGATATCGGACATCCACAAGCATAGTATTGGTTTGCTTAACAAAGCTATCAAAACGATTTTGGGCTTTGGGGTATGGTATTGGGTGCTGGAGCATTTGATGCCACCCAACAAACAACAGTCATATTGGGATGTGATTAGCAAGGTGTTGCTTACCTATATCATTAATTTTCTAGTAGTGATGCCAAAGCTCACTAGAAGTTAGTCGAATATAGATCTTGTCCCACTACATGTCGTAAGGGGAAAACGATTGAGTATCATGTAGTGGAGCATCTTTTATTTGATAGAAGATTCACATAGCATAGTGCTAAAACTTGTATTTTTGTTGTAGATCATGTCACCTACTGCTAGTAACACTTTTAGTTTTAATTTGCGATCAATTTTCTTGAAAAGGAAAAGCTTTCTGGAACAAACTTTATTGATTGGCATAGAAACTTGAGAATTTTTCTCAAATAAGAGAAAAAGGAATATGTTCTAGAGGAGCCTCATCCTGATGAACCAGTTGATAATGCATCTATCGTAGTTCGGAGGGCTTATGAGAAGCACGCCAATGATTCACTTGATGTTAGCTGTCTCATGCTTATCAGTATGTACTCTGAGCTTCATAAGCAATATGAGAATATTGATACCTACGATATGATCGTAGGACTCAAAGGCATGTTTGAGAACCAAGCTCGGGCCGAGAGGTACAACACCTCAAAGTCCTTGTTTGCGTGTAGGTTGGCAGAAGGCAGTCCAGTTAGTCCTCATGTGATCAAGATGATTGGTTACATGGAGAGCCTAGAAAAACTTGGTTTTCTCCTTGGCCAAGAGTTGGCTACGGATGTGATTCTCCAGTCGCTCCCTGCGAGTTTTGAGTCGTTCATCTTAAACTTTCATATGAACAGCATAGAGAAAAGCATGGCTGAATTGCATGGGATGCTAAAGACTGCTGAGGAAAGTATTAAGAAAAGCTCTAGTCATGTGATGATGGTTCAGAAGGAGAATAAGAAGAGAAAGCGTAAGGGCAAGGCTAAAGCTTTAGATGAGATCTTGAGCTCTAAGCCTAAACCTGTTGGAAAGTTCAAGGTTGGCCCTGCTACTTCTGACACTTGCCACCACTGCCATAAGACTGGTCATTGGCGGAGGAACTGCAAGTTGTACTTGAAAGAACTCAAGAAAAAGGGAAGTAAGACTTCCACTTCAGGTATAAATGTTATTGAAATTAATCTTGCTATTCGTCCAAATGATTCATGGGTATTTGATACCGGATCAATGATTCACACTTGCAAATCATTGCAGGGACTGAATAGGACAAGAAAGTATGCAAGAGGCGAATTGGATGTACGCGTCAGTAATGGTGCAAGAGTTGCTACGTTGGCCGTCGGTGTTTATTCAGATTTGAAGGAAGATGGTTATGAATTCATAATAAAGAACAAATGTTGTTCGATATTTTTTAATGGTATGCTCTATGGTACATGTCCATTGTTGAATGAATTATATATTCTGAATCTTAAGGATATAAATGTTTATAACATTAATACGAAGAAGCCCCGGCTTAATGATTTGAATCCCACTTTTATTTGGCATTGTCGTTTAGGTTATATAAATGAGAAACGTATGCAGAAGCTCCATAAAGATGGGCTTCTGGAGTCATTTGATTTCGAATCATTTGATACATGCGAGTCTTGTTTACTTGACAAAATAACTCAGACGCCTTTCACTGGTCAAAGTGAGAGGGCAAATGAATTGTTGGCCCTTGTACATACTGATGTATGTGGACCAATGAGTTCTACAGCTAGAGGTAGTTTTTATTACTTCATTACTTTTACCGATGACTTTAGTAGATTTCTTTACATCTACTTAATGAGGCATAAGTCAGAATCCTTTGAAAAGTTCAAGGAGTTGCAGAATGAGGTACAAAATCATATAGGCAAGATAATTAAATTTATATGATCGGATCATGGAGGTGAATATTTGAGCCATGAGTTTAATGATCATCTAAAGCAATGTAGAATTGTTCCACAGTTGACTCCACTAGGCACGCCTCAATGGAATGGGGTGTCCGAGCGGAGGAACCAAACTTTGTTAGACATGGTCCGATCAATGATGAGTCAATATGATCTTCCATTGTTCTTGTAGGGATATGCTCTAGAAACTACTGCCTTCACATTGAATAGGGTTCCATCTAAATCTGTAGAGAGGACACCATATGAGATATGGACTGGAAAGCGTCCCGGGTTATCTTTTCTGAAGATATGGGGTTGTGAGGCCTATGTAAAATGTTTGACGTCCGATATGCTCACTCCCAAATTTGAGAAATGCTTTTTTGTGGGGTACCCTAGGGAAACCAAAGGATATTACTTCTATAACCGAGAAGAAGACAAAGTATTTGTCGCCTAGAATAGTGTTTTTCTTGAGAAAGAGTTTCTCTCAAAAGGAGTTAGTGGGAGCACGGTGAGACTCGAAGAGATTCAAGAACCACTCAAAAGTGTTTCAGATCCTGTTGAACCACAACTCGATATGCAAGATGTTGTAGAACCTGTTATCGAGACACCAGTCCCATGTTAGTCTAAAAGGTCTGCCGTGCGCTCGAGCGGTTTACGTAGTTAACCACGGGACAGTGCGATATATTATTGTTGGATAATGAAGAACCTAAGACCTACTTAGAAGCAGTGATGGGACCAGACTCTGAGAAATGGCTTGGAGCCATAAGATCCGAGTTAGAATCCATGCAAGAGAATCAAGTTTAGAACTTGGCTGATCCACCTGATGGTGTTAAGACTATCGAGTGTAAATGGATTTTTAAGAAAAAGATAGACGTTGATGGAAATGTTCACATCTATAAGGCACGATTGGTGGCGAAAGGTTTCAGGCAAATTCAAGGTGTTGATTATGATGAAACGTTTTCGTCCGTCGCAATGCTAAAGTCTATCCGGATTATCCTAGCAATTGCCGTATATTATGACTATGAGATATGACAAATGGATGTCAAAACGACTTTCCTTAATGGAAACCTAAGCGAGGATGTGTACATGACACAGCCTGAAGGTTTTATTGATCCGAAAAATGCTAGGAAAATTTGCAAGCTTCAAAAGTCTATTTATGGGCTAAAGCAAGCTTCTCGGAGTTGGAATGTTTATTTTGATGAAGTGATCAAAGGGTTTGGTTTCATCAATAATGAAGAGCCTTGTATTTACAAAAGGGCTAGTGGGAGCGCACTTGTATTTCTAGTCTTATATGTAGATGACATATTATTGATTGGAAATGATATTCCAATCCTTGATGCTGTTAATTCTTTGTTGCGAAAAAATTTCTCAATGAAACATCTTAGAGGGGCAGCATACATATTGGGCATAAAGATCTATAGAGATAGATCGAGAAGGCTAATTAGATTATGCCAAAGCATGTATATTGACAAGGTATTGAAACAGTTCAATATACAGAATTCCAAAAAAGGTTTCCTGGCAATGTCACATGGTGTTACGCTCAGCAAGAGCCAGTGTCCTTCGATACCTGATGAGCTAGAGAAGATGAGTGTGATCTCGTATGAGTCCGCAATCGGGTCCATCATGTATGCCATGCTTTGTATACGCCCAGATGTCTCCTATGCTCTAAGTGTTACAAGCAGATACCAATCAAACCCGGGTGAATGTCACTGGGCGATGGTAAAGAGTATCCTCAAGTACTTGAGAAGAACTAAGGATATATTCCTAGTCTACGGAGGTGTGGAGGAGCTCGTTGTAAATGGTTATACCGACGCTAGCTTCCAAACCAACAAGGACGATTCGAGATCGCAATCTGGATTTGTGTTTAGCCTTAATGGAGGCGCAGTGAGTTGGAAAGTTCTAAGCAAGAAACGGTTGCAGAATCAACAACAGAGGCCGAGTACATAGCAGCTTCTGAAGCTGCAAAAGAAGTTGTTTGGATCAGAAAATTTATTTCTGAGTTGGGTGTTATCCCAAATGCATCCAGTCTAGTGGACCTCTATTGTGATAATAGTGGTGCCATTGCACAAGCCAAGGAGTCTAGGTCACACCAGAAGTCTAAGCACACACTATGGCGCTATCACTTCATCCGAGAGATTATAGATAGAGGTGATGTAAAGATATGCAAGGTGTACACGGATTCGAACATTTCCTATTCGTTGATGAAGCCTCTCTCACAGCCTAAGCATGAGGCGCACTTGAGCTCTATGGGTATTAGATACTTGCATGATAGAATCTAGTGTATATGAGAGAAGGTGTCTTCTCTATGCTATTGTACTTTTGGATAATTAGTTATCTTGTTTCTTGAATAATTATCTTTTACATTGATCAGTAAGTATATGACTTGTTTGCGAGACTCTTTATTTTATAATGATGTTATTCTAAATGATCTTTAATCTCATATCATCGTGTGAGACAATGATGATTTATAGATTAGCACATTTGTCTGATTGATGATCATATTTCACGGATCATAGATATGGAGATATCAAATCAGTAATGTGGACACATGTTAGAGAACATAGTCTTGGATAGACCCACCTTGAGATACTGCTAGGATTGTTATTCTTAATGTGCCATCAGTTGTCATCTCAAATGGTGTACCTGCAGAATCCTTAGACTTGAAATCGTCATTGATTCTAGAATATGTAGTAACACACTTAGGGGTTTCCAAACGCTATTCCGTAACTAGATAGTTATAAAGGTTACTTTCGGGTATGTTATGAAACATGTTTTAGAATGTGAGCGATCAAGATAGAATTTACCCCTCCTAAATAACGGGAGAGACGTCTCTGGGCCCCTCGAGATAGTTGGATTAGGAAAGTGCATGGCCATGCCACTATGATTAAAGGGTTAATCATAATTAATCCACTACTTGATCGAGTGAAGTGTCGAGCTATCACAAGGGTGGAAGGAATCTCGCCTTGAGCTTGACTGATGTCGTATGGTAAAGGGATTGGTGCGTGAGTATATCAAGGTTCAATTGATATGATCTTTGTATGCATTTGGGGGTTAGTATGTGCTGCTAGATACCGCTATTGACTTGCGATCTGGAAAAGGTTTCTAGGTAGCGGCCATTTACATATGAACCTATCGGGTCACACGCTTAAGGGGATGGGATTTAAAGCTTACAAGTATTGACTGTAGTGCAAGTGGAAGATTGATGGTTATATGCCCTAGAGACAAGTTCTGGAGGAACCGAAAGTTCTGGTTGGATCGGAACTTCCGGGCCTGTCCTGGTGGTGAGTTCTGGAGGAACCGAAAGTTCTGGTTGGACTGGAACTTCCCGGCCTACTCTAGAAGCGAATTCTGGATGAACCAAAAGTTCCGGGCTTTGGCCGGAACTTCCGGGCCAAAATAAATTCGATACAGAATGTTATTTTTGGAAGTTCCGGGCCTCGGCCGAAACTTCTAGGCTAAACGTGTAGATTAGATCTGGTGGGCTTTAATGTTGATTAAAGGCCCATCAGTGGGCTCTATATAAGGAGAGGAGAGGCTAGGACATAAAAGGTTGTTGGATCTTCCCTAACCCTAGCCGCCACCTCTCCT
>ASSH01053162.1:0-10730 GCA_000418225.1 Zizania latifolia
CGCCTGCGCGATCCGGCCGCCCTCCAGCCGCCCGCACGGCAGCAGGTTCAGCGACGTCACCACGATCCCGAGCAGCCCCGCGAACGCCAGCGGGTCCACCGGCACGCCCACCCCCTCCACCGCGTTCGGCAGCACGTTCCCGAGCTCGTCGGCGTACGGCCCGATCACCAGCTGCACGAACGACAGCAGCGGGTTGTTGTAGAAGAACTCCGGCCTGACGAACCTGCAGTGCACGGCGGACGGAGCAGACAGATAACTCTCAGATCACGGTCACCGGGGACATGGCGGCGAACGGGAAGAGATCGATCTAACGACTTACAGAGCGTTCTCGCCGCCGTTGAAGCTGCCGTCGGCGAGGAAGGCGGAGACGGCCAGCACCAGCGATGTCAGGTACGCGCTGGCCGTGCGGGCGACCGGGATGTCGAACAGGGCCTTCTTGTTCGGCAGCAGCGACTCGTAGTTGTTCATCACGCCGAGGCACCCCGTCCAGTTGGACGGCACGAGGAACGACGGGCTCAGCTTCACGCCGTACTTCGCCGCCGTCAACCTCGTCGCGATCTGCCATGGATTGCATGGTCCAAGAACATCATCGATCAGCATGGCGCAAAAAGGAATTACAAAGTTCAGCAGATCATACGAAGGAAGCATGTACCTCGGATACTCCGAGGATGGAGAGGAAACCGCCGAACAGAGGGAGCACGTCGGAGACGTAGTCGTCGAAGGTCGCGCCGGGCTTGACGAAGAAGCCGCTCATGATGGCGATCGTCCCGAACGTCGTGACGGCCAACGCCACGGCGCTCAGGTAGCCCCACGGCGTGCTCAGCTTGGTGATCTCCAGCTGCAGGTCGATCTCTGCTTTCGGCTGGACCATGCAGACCTGAATTAAATCACAAAAACGCCGAGATAATTAGAACTTTCTTTCAACGATCCATGGATCAAGGCGGCAAGAACAAGTGATCAAATGCAATCGATGACATGAGGCGACAGGATGGTAAATGGTAGCACCTGCTTTGTGATGTCGTCGTTCTTCTCCTCCATGAACCAGAGGGTGACATCTGTCCCTGCTGCCTCGGCGATCTTCTTCTCCAGCTTCGGCCTCACCTCCTCCATGGGCTTCCTCAGGTTCCCGATGAAGATGCCACCGTCACCGAACCGCCGGACATCAACGGCGAAGAACGTGTCATACCCGAAGCAGCTCTTGAGCTGCGCTCACCAATCGACCAAAAGATCAAATCTTTTTTTCCTCATCTAATTAATGGTCTAACCCAAATGATCAACTGAGAAAACGCCATTAATTTACCTTGTTGAGGTCAAGCGCCTTGAAGGTCTTCTCGGCCAGCTCGAGCCTCTCCTTCTCACGAGCGAGCTGGAACCTGGCCAGCCCGCGCAGCACGCCGGTGAGCGGGTTGGCGTCGGGCTCGCGGTCGAGCTCGCGGAGCTTCCGGTCGGCGCGCTTCTTCTCCAGCTTGATGGCGGCTTCGATGGACGGGTTGCCCATGAACCTCTTGAACTCCTCGTCCGACTTCCAGTCCACCTCCTGCTGCTCCTCCGTGCTCTTCTTCCCGCCATCGCCTTCCTCCCCTCCGTCGGCGTGGTGAGACGCCTTCGCTGCGGCGTCCTCTCCACCGCCGGCGTGGTGCGACGCCTGCACCACGCCGTCCTCTCCCTCTCCGGCCTGGTGCGACGCCGCCGCTTCCTTCTGCTCGCCAGGAGAGACGGGAGGGGTGGAGCCCTGGCTCGCCTTCTCCTCCTGCTGTTGTAACGAGCACCTGACCAGGAGACTGCTACCCCTGAGAGGCCTAAGAGGAGGCTTGCACTGGTTCTTGGCGGAGAGACGGAAGCTTCTTGTGTTTCTACCAGTTGCAGCGTTGCTGCTGCTGCTGCACAAGAGAGTGGCGACGAGAGAAGACAACGCCATTGGCGACGATCGAGCTGTCAAGCTTGGTGCACTTACTAACTCACGTAGTCACGTGTTTGTTCTGAGGGGTGGGGGAGCTTAAAAGGGTTCGGTAATGGAGGGAAGGAGGATGAAGGGGGAGAGTTCTAGATGGTTTGAGAAAGCGCGGGGAGGAGTCGTGAAGACTGCGACGGCGAGGAGAAGCCGCCGAGCGATCAAACGAGCAGCGGCGGGTGGCGAGTGGCGACGACGGAGTTGAGACCAGGTTGAGGCCCCGGCTTATCCAACTCTCCAGCAGAAGTGCACACTTGGCGGCAGCTCGCCTTGCTGCCTTGGAGCATCTCTCGTGTGGGCCCCGCCTTGAAAGGCTTTCGCAATGAAGTACTTGAGTTCAGCACAATACAAGTATGAAGAATCTGGCACAGCGTAGAGAAACTGAAAAAAAGTGTGTGATGTTTGAAACCCCAGCAATCGAATTCAGTAGCTCTCAGGCGATTTTCCTCTTTTTTGAAGGTAACATGGCCGGGGGCAGAGTTTATTAGTAATCAGAATTGGGCCAAGTTACACATGGAAGTGATTGTCAGTGGTTGATTTAGTAGTACATCTTTCATATTAACATATGTAACACTGCCTCGTGCGATCGCCACAGAACGCGATTCTGAACGTGCTTCCAACTATCATCTAGCTTGCACATCTTTACCTTCAAAATTGTACTTACACAGTAGATAGTATAACCTACCGGTGGGTGGCCATCATCTCCTTTACTTCCAGATATCACCACCTCCGCACCAGCGATGTGAGTAACTGCCGAAAGCCCAAAACAATACAAGCTAGTTAGCGCTTCTTGCAACTTCATTTAAGTTATCAAATCAGCAGTAGCCAGTTCTTCAGAATAAAACAATTCTCAATAAGAGTGAAAGAAAATGGCTTTAGACAGAAACAAAGAAGCATAAAGCATTTACAAACAATATGATATGAGCTGCTCCATTTCAAAAGATATAATTCATCCCTTGCCATCTTATTAGTTTAAGAGCTCTTCCTACCATGATGAGCTTCTCTGTTCACAATGTTAAATATACAGACAACTAGCCAAGTAATGCCCAAAACAAACTCCCATGATATATTACCACTGTAAATTTTCAACTAATTTTTAGATTTCGTCAAAGTTGCAATTGTACTGATGTGTGACGACTGATAGTACTGGTCGGTTGTTAGATAACACCCTAGAGAGTATATTAATCAAAATAAAAAACAGTTCCCAATCATCAGGATGTAGCATGCAATCATCAGAAAATAGGGTATAAAACTTAAAATGGTTAGATGTGCAATTGCTGCATACATTCTTTACTTATGGCTCCAAGTGGAACTATTTTCATATTACCAAAAGTATGGGACTAGAACATTATTCTTTGACCAAATTAGTTGAAGGTGTCAAAAAAAGCTGTGTAAGAGGCGTATATGTTTGGTCATGCTAGCATGCTATCTTGCTAAGGTATTGAAAGTTGAAAGTTCTCAAAGATATTGCACCAATAAATTTTCAGAACTTTGTAACCTCAAAAAGCTCAAAGGGGCTTCCCCGCCTGTAGACATCATCTTGTTGGCTCTGTCCTGTGGAAAATAGTAGGGAAACCAGGGCACGCCATCCGGTCAACATGACTCCAGTACTTCCCATGGCTACCAGGATAAAAGGAGTTGATGGGATATGACTAGATGACAGTGCTCGAATGGCAATTCCCAACTAAGAGGAGCAAGAAAAACAAGAATAAACATCAGGTATAAAACACCAAAAATACATCAACATTAATTAGATACTCCCATGTAAATGAACATCAGCAAACAATGGCATGATAAGGCATATGGATAGTTTTGTAGAGTTCAAGACATAAATAGATCCATATCCTGAGTTAAGCAAGGTGCTCTTGGCTTTAGATTCAGAAATCAGTAATCAACTTCGAGCATTAGACTTCCAGTGAAAAAATGTTTGAGTGAACACTGTACGTTTTACATAAGATTCTCTAGAGAGCCTAAATTGAAAAAAAGTGGTCTATGATAATCAAATAATATCATAATGGCTCAACACTCCATGAATGAAACTGTCTCCCCATTACATCCTACACCTTGAGTAAGATTGGTCCATGTATACTATAATCATATTCATAAATGAATAAATGATCAAAGGTATGTAGTGATAAAAAGTTGTGTTGTTCTTAAGTTATGACCAACTAATTCACGTGCCACAGAGAGCTACACGTTTGCTTAATCAGAAATGTCATTAGTGCTAATGAGAAAATCCAGCGAAAGTATATTAGCCATACGAAACATATGGTGAACCCATGGACTAAACACAAAAGCAAATACTCATTTATCTTGAGGGCAAATACAAAGGAACACAATCATCTGATTCCCTTGAGGATAGAGAAGCATACTTTAGGCCCTAGCAAAAAATGCCAAGGGCCTATTTGGATCCAATGCTCAACATTAAGTTATCGTGTATTTTGTGCCATAGTGTAGCACATGGAGAATAGAATGGAAAAGGTTTGGGTACTGCCGTACTGGTAAAGGTAGCATCAACCAATTGTCAAGCAAGCAAGCAACCATTGTAACAAAAGAATGGGTTCCAGTCAGTTAACTCTCATAAAGAGAAAAGATCACAATTGCCAAAATTATACTATTTCTGTGTGTTAACCTATGACAGCAAAACAATACTACAAATTAGAAACAGACACACACAGATTCCAATCAGTGGCCACATTTGAATTTTGAAATACAACTGATATTTACCGGTATCCCAACAGCCCAGGATTTGGCAGCAACAATAACAGCTTTCCCCACACCGTTCCGACCTTTTGCGTCATCCCCAAATCCACCAAGGAGGTAGGCACTGAGCAACCAGCCTGCGCAATACCCAATTCTATGAGCAATTCTTCCTTGAAAAGATGATAAGCAGAGGAAAAACAGACTGTCAGATTTTCCTGACCAGCAATGAAGGGATCGGCCGTCTTGAACGTCTCCGGGTCAAAAGCAGGCAGCCCATGGCTGAACCTTCCTATGGCAGAGAAGACCAGGAGGCAGAACACATCTCCGCTGGCCAGAAGCCCCAACTTCCTGTGAAATGTGAATGCAAGCGCCGGTCAGCAAACCGAATGAAATCAACCAGCACGGGGAATGGCGTGGGGAACGTACGCGTAGGAAACGAGCTTAGACTCGCCGGCGGAATCCCCAGGCTTATCAAACTGGATGACGCCCTCGAGGGGCACGCTGTCGTCCGTAACGCCGACGAGGACGGGGTCCTCAGTGGCGGGGGAGCCGGAGGGGCCCTCGCCCGCGGCGGCGAGGGGAACGGGCGGCACCGGCGCGCCCCGCCGCGCTTCAGCGCCGGAGAGCGCGAGGCGGCGACGCGGGAGGAAGCGAGGGGTGGCGAAGAGCGGGTAGGGGTTGGGGCTGCCGTGGCGGCCCGGCGGCTTGGAGGGCAGCCGCCGCGCGGAGACTGAGCCGTTGGCGGTCTGGCTCACCAGCAGCATCGTTGCGGCCTATCCGCCTCTCTCGCCAGTGGGCGGTGGAGGTGTCGTCGTGACGCGGCGGCGGCGGCGGCGGACGGCGGCTGGTGAGGGACGGAGAGATTTTTGGGTTCGAATTGGGATGGACGAATGGATATTCACCCCGGTTTGGGTGGTCCAAATTTTGCATTTCACATGGACGGTGCACGTTATCGGTGCGGACGAGAATGGCCAGAGTCACCAGGTTAACAGGTTAATAGGGGTGAAAGTGGAGCGGATAATATCCGATCCGCTCCACTCCGAATCCAGTTAGATCTAGGATACGGTAGCAGATTTTTAAAATTCGGTGAATCTGGATCTATTTTTTTTTATAGATACGGATACGGATATGATATCGGTAAAATCTAACGGATTTAGATTATCTGATATTTGAAACGGATTATCTGAAAAGGCAAAAATCGGATAATCTGAAATTTTGTACACTAAAGTTTGCACTTTGCACTGTACATGTCCTTGAGAGGCAAAGCTACTCTCTATATGAATATATTTTTCAATTCAAAAACATTAGCCAGTAGCTGGAGCATACTAATCAATACTTTCATGTAATATAAAATTTATTTTTCTTATTATATAATTATACAAATTATATGTAGAATTGTTCTTTTAGTATTCTCAGTTCGCTAAATACGGTGTTCGGTAAAATAAGACAAAGCTATTTTGTTAAATACATTGATAGATGTTCTCAAGTTAGATTAGTCAAAAGGGAGAGAAATCTTATGCATCTTCTTCTCTGTATTGCATGTTATAGTAACACTTAAAATAGCATTTGAAAAATAAGCTACAGGATCAGCCGGTAAAAAAAGCTAAAATATTATCCGTTAATTTTAATCCGTTTCTGACCCGGTTCGCTTCGACTCCGCACCATTTCCAGCATCCGAAATAATCCGTTCCGTATCCACATCCATTTAACATCAGCACCAAATTCGAATCCGCAGTAAAAAAATAGGATAGGATATGGTATGACCATTATTCGTCAGAATCCGCTCCGCTTTCATCCTTACAGGTTAACACTTAACACTAGGCTTTTGTTTTGAAACCAAAAATCTTGGCCCATGTATGAGGCTGAAATTTTAGTTTAAACTTTTAGTCTATCACATAAAATAGGTCAGAATTTCAAAATTTATGTTTCCTAAACAAGATATTATGGTTCCTAAACAAGACCTTAGGCTGTGGTTACCGCCTGAGCTTACGGTAACCGAACAATAATCATCTTAATTTGGTCAAATTTTAGTTTCAAAATTTTAAATTTGGATCGTCTGTGCGACTTAATTTGGTCAAATTTTAGTTTCCAAATTTTAAATTTGGATCGACTGTGTGAAAACGGTTATCGATCAGTTAGATCCGGTTACCGTTCGGTAAGGAACGGTTACTAAATTCAAAATTTAGAAACTAAATTTTGACCGAAGTAGGATGGTTACCGCTCACCACAGCCCAAATGGTAGTGTTAACCATAGTCATAGCCTGGGTATTTGACCATTTGATCTCCATGCGCTTGTTGGTTGTTGCACCAAGACGATTTATTAGTTTTTCCCTTACGTTTTGATAGTATATACTCTGCATATCTGCGGCACTGTTCACCAAATATAACTTGAATACTGTGCAGTGTAAGATTCCTACTTAGTACATTTCTACCACAAACCAATCCTTTAGTCCAAAAAAACTCAAAGTTTACAACTTATATACACATCAACAGCATGGTAAATCAGAATCAGACGTACAGACAAGATGTTATCCTTGCACGACTTCCAATATCAATCGATGGTTTTCTACATACAACTATGGGGCATGAACGGAACCTGAACAAGGAAAAGCATATATTAACACGCTTGTGAACAAGGAAAAGTGCATGATGAAAACAATGAGCATGGCAGAAGTATACTATTATTTTATTTTCTTGTCCCTTCTAAATAGGCTGCCCTGAGTTAACATGAAGCTGAAATTTCTATTAGCAAAAGAAAGATCAAGTTACTATACATTAGGGTGCAAAAGGAAAAAAACTGTCCTACCAGGATGTGGAAATTATCATGTGACAGGAATTTTACAACAGATGTTGAAGACGTCATCCAGAGGTGCATGATCACCAGTACCCTCATCTTTTCTTGCATATATTAAATCTTTTCCTTTGAACACAAACATTCCACCCTAGAACACACAAGAAATAAGCAGTGAAACCAATCAAGATCTTCTGTAAAATCCAAAAGGTAAGTTCAGATGACGGTGGAAAAGGTGCGTAGGTATATGATCCAACCTGCTGTAGAACACTTGCCCTATCATCTGGGGTGGCTTCGATTGTATAGTTCTTCACTGCCTCCTTGAGGGAGTCAAAACGTGAAAACACTTTTACCTTCAAGGAAATATGTTTAAGAGAACGTCTAAGCATTTTTCACGAAAAAAAACTATGCAAGTTAAAAACACTGTCCCACAAAATTTAATGATGCTTACACTGGCTGGGTTGAAGAATGTGCGACCAACACCAAAATACAAACCCAACAGATCATAGGCCTGAAGGTGAAAAGGTTAAATGTAAGCTGTGACTTAGTAACAACAGGAATAAAATGCTGTTGATCAACAACAAAATGTTCAATCCACAGATAATATATCTCCAAACTGACCATGTGTCTGCCTAGTTTGGATCTCACATCAATGTCTGGAAAGGGGAGAAAAAGAGATGCATCCTACACTATCCAGGAGAATTTCAGTAGCTACAAGACCCTTTGTAATTGAATGCTTACTTACGGAACAAACATACTATTACTACGCCTATTATAGTGGAAGACATCAATTTCAAAATAAGATAGAAACCAAGTTTTACAGCTATCGAAACCTTCCGTTCATGAATGTAAGCTGACACCGAAAGTTCTACCAATGTCAGCTTGACATAAATACATGCACTTTGCAAATTCTGACTTCATCTGATCGGGCGCGACAGAAACAATATTGAAAAATCTGTTCTCCAATTAGTAGCTATACATTTTATGGGACAGATCCTGTTAGTACAGTTCAGACAATAGAAAGGCAAGGAGACACTTTGCACATGGTTACTCTTTAGGATATAAATAAGAAAGTGTGAAGATATAAATCATAAATAGGTGGGTACAGGAATATGCACCTTGCGCTCAGGATCTGCGTAGAGGCACTCCAATGGAAATGGCAACTGCAATGAGCATTTTTTTTGGAGAAAGTTCATTAGGTATGAAAAAAAGTTTAGGGGCACAGTAAACAATGTAAAATTGCTTTGCTCTATAAATCCTTTGTTGCAGCAAGTTGTGAGATTACAGGGGCAGACTTGATTAAAAATATAGGCATGATTGGCTTAAGGCTGTAATGATCTATTGCAATAATTGGTAACCGAATATTATTTCCATCTTATAGCATAGAGGAGGTTTAGAAGGTCAAATTCAATGTTTCAACAAGTAAGATCAGGGTTTTCACGATGAAGAAACAGTTCATGATGTGTGTGTTAAAACCTAAGGTATAAATTGAAGCACACCACTTACACGCTCAGCAAGAATGCGGGCTTTATCTGGAGTGCCAACACCAACGGCTATTAGTTTCACGCCAGCTAAATCAAATCTCTCTTTTGTATCCCGCAACACAGAGGCCAACTCCCAACTACACGAAGCACAAGTAGAGTTCATGGTTAGCTCAGAAAAGGGCATTAAACCAGCCAAAAATAAATTCTTATGAACGAGGTGATAAGTTTCAGGAAACCAGATATCCACGAAATGAGTTATCTCTCACCAGCAAGGGCACCCAAAGTGCCTTAACAGAGCAACGACGGCCATTCCCTGCACAAGAAGCAAAATTGTCCAATTCATTTATGTACTACATCGTATTCATGCAAAACTGTCATGGTGAAATACAATACTCCATTGTTTGGCTCGTTTTTCAATCTATAAAAGGGCTCTAATTTTCTCAAGCAGTAAGTCGTCGCATCTTAGTATTCTGAAAAATCCTGTGTTCAGAGCTCTGACCCAAATGTGGAGAGAATTTTTCGTAGTTTGGATAATTGGATCTCGCAGTAATAATAGCTAGAAAGTAGATGGACTGATGGAGTTAGTTAGCGGAAACTGACGAGCATCTCTACCTCGTTCTGATCCCACAGGTCCCTGAACAAGACGGCCTCGCCGGTGGCCGCGGAGAAGATGGCGACGCCACCAAGGGCATCGCCGATGCCCGACCCAGCCTCCGGAGAAGGCGACGGCAAGGAAGGGGATCCCGCGGCGGCAGTTGGTGCCGCTGGTGAGCCGCGGAGACGGAGGTGCCCGCGTCGACGAGGGAAGGGGAGGCCGCGGCCAGGGGCGGCGGTTGGGCGAGCGGACGGTGGGAGGGACACGCTGAGGAGCGAGGCGGCCGTGGCTGGGGCCATGACTGCGTGGACGTGGCGAAACCCTAGACGTAGGAGGAGACGCAGGAGACGGAGGCGAGCGAGTGTCCGTTGCGGTGGCGGACTGGCGGTCGTTGCCGATGACGGAGGTGTAGGCGTGGAGGCACAAGGCCACAAGCTTCACATAGATATTCCCTCCTTTACTTACTTAAGTCTTTCTTTGTAATTTTGAAGTATTTAGATCTTTTGAAAAAAAATCTAAGTGGTTATTTGAAATATAGAATTGGAGCTTGAAATTTTTTTATTGATTTCCTCCATTTCTTAAGAAACTAGCACATGAGCTCAAACATTATTTTATTTTCTCTTTCTGAAGTCTAATGAATTTTCTTTCTTTGGCTCTCTTCTCTCCCACTATAAGTTCCTTTATTTATTTTCTATGAACGCACATAATTTTTAAAATTCATGTGTTATACATCCGTAGTATTTATTTATTTATTTGCGTGTGGCCGGCCGCTGGTGCGCGGCGTGGAGAGGTCTTGGCGTCAAATTTTGTCATGGGCCGTATGGTGGCGCGGGGAGTTTTTTCGCTGATTTCTCCCAGAATTCACACGGAATTGGCCTTTTTCACGTGAAACCGGGCCGCGAGCCCACACCCACGCAAAGCCGAAACATCCGGCCCATAGACACGAGCGTCAAAACGAAACTTGTCGGTTAGTGCACTTTTTCGCCTGCGGCCTGCCATTGTTAGCTTAGAACATCACAACAAAAGGAAAGATGTTAGTAGCTTATAGGAGCAATTTAGTGTTGCGTTCTCAAGGTAGGCGATGGCGTAAACTAGTCCATATTGCGTGCGTGGAGTGGCTCGAAGGTACATTGAGAGATGTTTTGCTTTTACCTAGGAAGATGTCTCCATGTCCCTCCAACTACCACGCTAACCACGGTAACGGTT
>ASSH01053163.1:0-10715 GCA_000418225.1 Zizania latifolia
AGGGTTTCGCCTCCTCGAGGCAGGGCGGGGAGGCCTCGCTCCCGATTCAAATCCGAGCGCGGCAATGGTCGATTGTTTCCTTTTCCCGCTGCTTCGTCGGCTTCGATCGATCGGGGGCGACTGGCCGAGACTGCGTGGGATCTGCGTGGAGAATTTTAGCTTTTTCTTTTCTTTCTTTTTTTTTACTGTTTCATGGGATATATACGCCTAGATCCGGTTTTGGGTGGGCTTTCGCCAGAGCCCAACAGGGCCGGGCTCATAAAGGTAGGCTACGCCGAAGCCCGGCCCATACTCCATCTATCTGTGTCATAACTTCCGCGACGGAAAAAATATAAAGCATCCCTGCACTTACTATCTTTATACAACAACATGTGTATTTATATTTTTAAAAAGTATTGAATATATCATGTCAAATAAGTAAAATATAAAAATATACTCTATAATAAATCTGATGCACGATTGATATCGTAATTATTATTATGATATTGCTTTTCGCGGGGCGTTCGACGTAAGCCATCACGTTAGACACCCAGCCCAACGACATCCGCACAGCCCAGTTATTTCACCCTTTTTATTTTGATTGTTTTACCTATTGAAGACGAATGTTTCACCTGTTAAAGACGAATGTTTCACCTACTGAAGATGAATGTTTCACCTGTTAAGGATGAATATTTTATACTTATAGTAGTTGAAACTCAATGTTTTATACGTGGGAGCAAAATATTTAACCATTTTATTTCAAATGTTTTTCACTCTTTTTATTTCGAATATTTCACCTGTTGAAGATTAATGTTTTATCTATTAAAGATGAATGTTTCACCTGTTAAAAATGAATGCTTATGATATGTTTTACATGTTGAAGATAAATGTTTAACTATTGAAGATGAATGTTTCACCTGTTGAAGACGAATATTTTACTGAGCGATGCGCGATGCGATCGATCGGATAGTGTTGACGACGGTTTTCAATCGGACGGCTGGATGCGCGATGCGGTCAATCAGACAGTGTGGACAAGTGTCTGATGTTGAGCGCTTAGTAGGACATCCGAGCACTAATCGTCCCCTTATTATTATTATCTATACTTAAAGATAAATAAGAAATCATATATCTTTCCTAACTTTACAAGTTGGAGTATGTGCTATATACTAGCAAATCAATAAGGATTCTTTCATGTCATGGAATGTAAAGGTGATCATTTAAATCTAAATCGTGAGGAAATCATATCAAATAGTATATGCATTTTACAATAGTTTGACCTTTAAATTGGATCTAAGTGACAAAGTATATCATTTTTACAAAACGGCATCTAAATCATGGATCGGAAAGGTGATCATTTAAATCTAAATCACGAGGAACCTTGTCTAAGGCATCTAGTATTTTTTGCATGTCTAGCATATATGTGAGATTATCTTTATTTGTAGAGGGGTGGTTCTCAACCTTTCTTTATGCTTGCATATTTATGAAAATATGTTAGGAGTGATATAATTAATGACCAATTGACCATGATCATTGAGGCAATCAAACAAAGACCACACCCGTATTTATGGCCATAACTCAATGTCCTTTATCAAAGTAGCCGACATGGCATTCCAAATGTCATGAACCTCAACCATATGCAAGAACATTCCTTCTACCTCAATAGCCAACCTCTCTAAGAGTCTTATGTACATCTATGCTGTTTTTACCACTACTTCCATTTGTCTTCAAGGTCACTCATATCCTCTCTGAAAAGTCTAAATCAACTTCACTGATTGCCATGCATGCACAGTCCTCATTCGACATCATATGTTGATGTTAGTTCTTACTTGCTATTTCATAAAAACGACAAGAATCACACTTAAAATAGATGTGTTCAAGACATGACATCAATACCACGTTCTTCATTTCATCCCATACTATTTATACGCTTGACAATAAAACACATGTAAAAATCAACGACCGTCAAATAATAGCAATACCCATAAGATATCAAAGTCAACATTGAAAACACATGCCAAACAATAGTTGTGGCCTAGGAGCTATTGAACAAAGAGTACTTCTAAAAACTTCTAGAACGCCATAGATAATAGTAATGCTTATATTATATCAAAGACACAATTGAATACATATACAAAGTAGTTGTGGCTTAGAAGCTATTGAACAAAGAGTACCTAGAAACCTCTAAAAAATCATAGATAATAGCAATGCCCATATGACACCAAAGTTATTATTGAATACATACGCCAAACGGTAGTCAGGGCTTAAAAACTATTGAACAAGAGTATTAGAAACTTTTAAAACACCATAAACAACAGCGATATATACATGATACAAAATCATCGTAGGATACACACGCTAAACAGTCGTTATGGCTTAGAAGCAAAAAAAACCTATAGAAACTTATAGAACACCCTAGCATTCTCCCCTTGTTCCGAGAGAAGAACCCCCCCTCTCGTACCTATCAAAACGGCAACAGTTAAACGCAGCCAACTCACGCTCCAGTGCTCCACTCTGCAGCCGCGCCTACCTCTGAGCTGTTTGCTGACAGCCAGCTATCCCCCATTGACTCCCTCCCTATGGACACCGCACCGTAATTAAGCCCCTGTCACTGACATCAGGGCCGATCACATTAACCCTCTTGTTCCACCGCGACCTTGGGTTCATCCGGTTCCCCCACTCTACTGCCTGCCGCCCTGCCCCCACCGGCCCACCCTGTCCGTCGCTTGTCTCGTCGGATTCCCGTCTCGTCCACCCCGAATGGCCGAATTCTTCTTCCACTGACGCGTCTCTCTCTTCGCGCTCCCTCTCCCGGGCCTCGGATCCCAGGCTGCTGCTGCTGCTGCTGCGGCGGCGGCGGCGGCGGTTGTGGCTCAGGGTTTAGTGCGTTGGAGCTAGGGTTTTAGCGGCGAGGAGGGAGGGGGGAGGAGGTGGTGGAGGGGATGGGTACGGCGGGGAAGGGCGCGTGGGTGGTGCCGGCGCCGGCGTACAAGGAGGTGGAGGGGTGGGAGGGCGTGGGGGACGACGCGCCGGGGTTCAGGTGCGGTCACTCGCTCACGGCCGTCGCGCCCACCAAGGGCCATGGGCCGCGGCTCATCCTCTTCGGCGGCGCCACCGCCATCGAGGCCGGCGCATCCTCAGGCATGCCGGGCATCAGTTCGGTGCTCTTAGTCTCGCATTGCTTGAGCTTTATCCTTCTTGTGTACTGGCTCTGTGCTCTAATGGTGGGTTTTGGGTCTCGACTGAAGGGCTCGCGGGGGTGACAAACACGGTGCACTCGTACGATGTGGAGAAGCGCATGTGGATAAGGTACGGGCGCTGCTTTCCTTTAGACTTTGCTCGTACGCTTGCTTATAAGACTACAATCTAGCTTAATTTTCAGTTCTCCTCTTCTCCTGGAGCTTATTTGAGTCCAATTTCGTATATTCCGTGCTAGTGTCTTTTAGGGTTATGTGTGGTGATGAACTCATTATGTTATATTCGGTCTGGCTTGCATTTGTGTAGAGAATAAATGCTTTCCATCCATTCGGCTACTTTCTTAACTTTTTTTTGTTAAATGGAGGGATGGGATTATGTGTCAAATAGACAAATAGTCTGGGGTGAGGTTTGATTTTAATTCTAAATGACGCAGATTGCATCCAGCTGGAGAGCCTCCATCGCCAAGGGCTGCACATTCTGCAGCTGCCGTAGGAACGATGGTAGTTTTTCAGGTATTTGTAACTTGAGATCGTCAATTTTGGATTTGGCACCTGTCTACTTACTTTTAATTGTAAGTGATGCAATGTTGGCGCAGGGTGGTATTGGACCAGCAGGGCACTCGACAGATGATCTTTATGTTCTTGACCTGACAAACGACAAGTTTAAATGGCACAGGTGAATGCAGAAGACAGTACTTCACTACTTTGCTTGTTTGCTTGTTTGTGGATGGGCTTGCCTTTTGGGGGCTTATAATTGGATGGAGATGTGATGTCCATTTCTGCCATTTTTTGATACAGGGTTGTAGTTCAGGGGGCTGGGCCTGGTCCTCGCTATGGCCATTGCATGGATCTGGTAGCTCAACGCTACCTGGTGACTGTCTCAGGAAATGATGGTTAGCCCTTGGATGCAAAATTCTCTGAATCAGTGAATTGTATTTTCACAATAATTGTTATGGTGTTACTCCTTACCATTTTATGGGGGTCCATTTTGTTTTGACTAGCAAGTAGCAAAACTCTTATGAATTTATATGCTTATGACTGTGCTTGCTAGTTATGGCTCTCCATGATGTTTTTTTAAACATACTTGTATAATTTGTTTCCAAAATAAGAATAGTTTCAGACAAAAGTGCATGCATCCACATACAAGAGAAAATGAGCATAATAATCTCACACGCACTTGTTTAACTTGATGAAACGAAATATGGAACTAAAACAATTTTCGTTTGTGCAGAAGCACATCCATTGGAAAAATATATGGACATTTCAGTACCTTGAATGTCAGTATTCAGTAACAAAACTATAGTTAACTTGTCGCATATTATTATAGATTTATAGTTCAGCCAAGATTTCTACTTTTTAAGTAGCCTGAAGTTCTGAAACATTTAAAGATGCTACACGGGTTGCTTATTTAATTCCTTCTTAAGGGATTTAGCTAGCAAGTTTCAGAATAACCTTTTATACTTATTAGACTTGTCAAACAATGCTTTCTTGGTACAGGAAAGCGAGTCTTATCAGATGCTTGGGCTCTGGACACAGCACAAAAACCATATAGGTGGCAGAAACTTAACCCTGATGGCGATAGACCTTCTGCGAGAATGTGAGTTGATCCATGCACTTTAGAGAGCTGGAGAGCCAATTCACCTTTCCTTGTTACATATGTGTTTATATTTTTCTTCTATTCAGCCTCTTGCCATTGCCCATTGGTCAATCTGACCATCTTGTTAGTTGATTGACGGCCTACTATGTATTTATTGTATTTGACTTTTTTTGAGACAAACTGCAAATGGCTCCATCTTCCAATATTACTCCATGTTGGAAAGTGTTGAATATTTATTGGCCTTGTTTTCTAACTATATTTGCGAGACCTCTTAAATTAAAGAAGAGATGGATTTAACTGTATAGATAAGCATGCATCCTGTGTACAGTCTGGTATTTGTCTTTTTACGGGTTTGTCTGGGTGTGCTTCTCAGTTTCAATTAATGCTTCTATGCTCTAACCCCCCCAAAAATGGTTAATAATATCAATGCAAACCAAGGGCCTGATTCTTGACCTGCAACTACTCCACTACTAATAATATCGCTTTCCATTCATTTAATTTAGCTTGAGAGAGAGCATAAAACTACTGTTATTACATTTTTTATACTGGAGTAACCATGTTGAGTTTTGCACATAGCAGTATGATAATTATATCCTTGACACCCTACAAACAAATAGTATGGTACTTGTGGATGACAAATAGTATGGTACTTGTGGATGAAACTCGCAGCTGCACGACATGTGTCATTGCAAATTATAGCATACGATACTTAAATGGCACATGATTTTATGTAAAATCAAACTGGCACTTCAGGTTTATTAAGCATAGTGACTGCATTTAATTTAAACTGTTCATACAAAATGTGCACCATCTTACTTTTAGTTAATTTTAAATCAATATAGGTATGCTACTGCCAGTGCACGCTCCGATGGCATGCTTTTACTTTGTGGTGGAAGGGATGCTTCTGGGATGGTAGTCTTCTGCTTTTGTCACTGTTTGATAGCGCTAAAATATTTTCTTCTTAGAGTTGTATTATGTTTGTTACGATGTTATGCGTCATTGTTTAACTATGGTCAGCTAATGCAAGAAACTTTACGATGTCATGTGTAATTGTTTAACTATGGTCAGCTAATGCAAGAAGTTCATGTGTATTTTTTTTAATGAAGACCATCAATAGCTTGATGTAATATCTGCTTTCTTGTGACTGAGAAACACCCTTTCATTATTTAGTAATGGATGAATATTCCTAGGATAGCTCCTGCTGTCCCGCACATTTATAAATATGACAATTGTCAATGCTCTCTTCATAAAGATCTGTCTTTGGAACTTTGGGGGGCAAGCTTTGAACATCACAAATGAACATGAATAGAGAGATACAATTTTTAAGGGTGTTCAACCGCTAAATGAAATTGAACCACTGTTTGTTATAGACAATATCACTTGAATGAAAAACTAAATCTTTTACCACACCAAGCACTGTAGCAAGTTCTTGGGCACACGATGCTATTATGTGGTACTGTTATGCATCAAGACAGTGGGACTTACATTAGAATTAATATTGCTTTATATCGTCTTCAAGTTATCTAATCTTGTTATTATAAGATGATGTTGGTCAACCAGTAGATTTTATGGTATTTTATGTGTCATTAACTTGTTTTATGCTGAGATTAATTTTATGACAGTTGCAATGTATTTGCAGCCACTTTCTGATGCTTATGGACTACTAATGCATACAAATGGCCTGTGGGAGTGGACACTAGCTCCAGGGATATCTCCATCTCCAAGATATCAGCATGCGGCTGTAAGCTACCTATATGTGCAATAGCTGAATTCTTGTTTTGTTCATAACAAATCAATGCTCAGATGGTGTGAACGGTTTTCTTCTGATAGAACCTGTTGGTTTCAATATGACTTGATTTTCTTTCTTGAAAAATCCTGCCTTCGCTATTTGATCTAATTTCTGCACTTGAGTTTGTATATTAGTCTGCTTTTCTTCCCCTGATGGTCATAATTTTTTAGGTCTTTGTTGGTGCTCGGTTGCATGTCACTGGTGGTGTCCTTAGAGGGGGGAGAGCTATCGAGGGAGAGGGTGCAATCTCAGGTGAGCTTATCCTTTTTCTGTTTCCAAAACTTTCATATGCTTATGTCTACTTCTTGGACTCAAGTTACTCAAACATGCCACACTTTCTGAAGTTCTGGACACTGCTGCTGGAGTTTGGTTGGATAGAAATGGCATTGTGACCACTCGCACACTAAAGTCTTCACATGACCACGATGCTTCTTCGGATCTACTTCGTCGTTGTCGTCATGCAGCTGCCTCTGTTGGATCTCAGATATACATTTATGGAGGTCTGAGGGGAGGTAACTGCTATCTTATATCTGTCTGGTGCTCCTCTGCCTCATTTTGTATTGGTCCCTCTGAAAATCACAAAGACCTTTTCAAACAACAGCATGGCCATTGTTGTCTTAACTATATCTTTCCTTTTGCTGTCACTGGATGCCATTGTGATACTAATCCTTGCTTCTCAATGGAGTGGGCTTGGACGCTTGGCAGTTGTCACCTTGATGTGTTTAGCATAGATAGTCCACAGATATTCAGAAAAACGGATTTATAATCTGGCAGCCTTTTGCAGCAATTACAATATTTCATCTTAATTACTCAGCATTTTACCAAGATACAAATATTAGGTAATGATAGAATTTACTGTTTTTATAAAGGACCTGAGTCTTTTTATATCAAGGAACTGCAATATTTCATCTTAATTACTTAGCATTTTAGCCAGATACAAATATTAGGCAATGGCAGAATTTTCTATTTATATCAATTATCAAGGCCTTGATATGGGAAAATGGCTTGCTTCTCAGTTCCATTTATATTAAGCAATGTTACATTTCATTGTCAGATTTGGATTATCCCAAGTGTATTTTTTGGCGTGATAATTTATGTATCTCCAAATTTATGCTGTTGGAAACCTAATGTATGCTCTTTTCCAACAGACATTCTCCTTGACGATTTTCTTGTTGCTGAGAATTCACCTTTCCAATCAGAAATTACTTCCTCTATGTACGATGCTGACATAGTCCCAAGGGCAGGAAATCAAAAGGGAAACACTTTTAATTTGGATTCTTCCACTGTAAATAACAGACATGAGACAGCTTCTGGTTTCAGGTTTTCTTACTCATCTATCTTTAGTGCTTCTAGAGTTCTTGTGTTTTTAATGAACACTAAATAAAATTTCCATGATTTTCAGCACGGACAAGAAGTCCATTGACATGTTGACAGAGGCCTCAGCTGCCGAAGCTGAAGCTGTTAGTGCTGTTTGGCGTGCTGCACAGGAAGCATCTCAAGCATCTTCAGAAGACAGCCTTTCAGAGGGAATAGGATCTGAGTCTCCACTGAGTGAAACTTCACCAATGCCTGAGGATGTAGATGATGGAGGCTCCCTAGAGCCAGATGTGAAGTTGCATTCAAGAGCAGTATGCATTTTAATGTTTATTCACATTTGCATTCTTACAGTTGCCAACAGTAAAAGCATCCTCATAAAGTTAGTTGGGGCATAGCCACATAAGATAATCCATCCTTTAGTTGGGGCAATTCTGGAAACATATGCCTTGGCTGAGGTGCATGTAGTTTTCTTTAAGGGGTGTGGGTGGGCTGTTTAACCTCCCCACCTCATGGATTCAAGTCTTGGACCAAGTCGTGCACCATGCTCCTTCGTTAGTTGATGCAAGAGCTCCTAGCCTTCTTTTTAAGGCAATTCTGATTTTCTGCAATGATTTAACATTGTCAGTAGAAATTGCTTGAACTAGAGTAGCATTTTACCTCAGAACCAATTTACTCAACATTTCAACCATACGCGGTTATAAAATGTCCCCCCTGTAATCTACTAAGCTTCAGTTCCCTCTTGTGATGTATTTCTCTAATAATTCCCCCCCGTGGTATTTCATCCCCAATATTATGATGTAGAAGCCTCTTGAATTAGAGTTGGTTAATTTCCTTCTGAATGCATTCTGCATGCTTGTCGATTGCAATCAAGCCAGTGCAGTTTATTGATGCTAAATCCTAAAATCCCATCCTGTTTTGAAGGTTGTAGTTGCTAAAGAAGCAGTAGGAGATTTGGGATGTTTGGTCCGACAGCTTTCACTGGATCAATTTGAGAATGAAAGCAGAAGAATGCATCCCTCGAGCAATGATCAATCATATCCAAACAAGAAAGCATTAAATAGACAGAGATCCCCACAAGGTTTGCATAAGAAGGTATGTTCTAATATTTAATTTCTCATTTCATGGGAAGAACTATTTTTCTTACTCGCTTTTTGTTGCAGGTTATTTCATACTTACTTAGGCCAAGGAATTGGAAGGCTCCTGCTGATAGGGCTTTTTTCCTTGACTCCTATGAAGTTGGCGAGCTATGCTACTCTGCTGAGCAGATATTTATGCAGGAGCCAACTGTTTTACAGTTAAAAGCACCGATTAAAGTATTTGGGGATCTTCATGGGCAATTTGGGGACCTAATGCGCCTTTTTGATGAATATGGCTATCCATCAACTGCTGGTGATATAACGTTAGTTGGTCCTGAACTTTTTTAACAATATTTCCTTTTTTTCTCGAATACGTAGGAGAGCTGCGTAGTAATATATTAAGAAGTTAAAAAAGGATATAGATCCTTATAACACCCCATTCTTATTTATACCTTGAGACAATGTTTACAAGTCGCCTAGTTGACCCTAGTCGCCATGGGACCAACTAGGAAACTAATCGCGATTAGTCGAACCTGGTCGGTCCTAGTCGTCCATCTAATCGTCCCATATATTTTAGGACATATACATACTATATATATACCTATATATACTATATAGTATATGACAATAAAGCAATAATCAAGAGTTCAAGAGTACATTAATAGCTAGTTGGTGACTTACCTGAGAATTAATTACTCACCGTCGGAGGAGGAGCTCATCTTGTAATCCCTTTTACTTGGGCTGGAGAAGCTTCGCGAAGAGGGGCTAGAGCAGATACAGATGCAGAAGAGTGCAGCTTCACGAAGAGCACTACCAGAGCCCAGAATCATGCGCCTACTGCCAGAATCACGCGCCTACTGCCAGAATCACGCGCCTAGCGCAGCAGAAGACCAACAACGCGCTAGAGCAGAATAGCTGGTGGGGAGATCACGCACTGGACGACTGGAGCACTGGAGCAGAATCCAGAAGAGCAGCAGTAGAATCGTGATGGCTGGAGAAGAGAGGCAGAGAGCTCTCTGGCGGCGCACAAGGGAAGAATGAGGAAAGAATAGCTCACATGTGCCCTGGTTGGAGTGTTGGAGATAACCCTAACAGGCCACATTGGCAGCCCAATAGGTTCCTTTTAAGTCCAGCTGAGCAGACCCAATAAAAAAACAGAAACCAAATCTGGTCGTCCCACGCACCTAGTCATCCGATTAATCGCGATTAATCAACGACTAATCGGATGACCAGATTTCTAGTCGGTCTAATTGCCTCGGAGCTCCTAGTCGGGTCCAGAGGACCGATTAGGATGATTAATCGTAATTAATTGGACTATTTGTAAACACTGCCTTGAGACAACCCCTCGCTGGTAACAGATCACATGACCATCCTAGACCTGACCCAAAGTAAAACAGAAGCTAATTATCCTGGGTCATAAGGGCAATGAGATGATTAATTCCTCTAGCCCCTGCCAACCTCTAGTGGATTAGTTCTTCAGCAAAGAATTCCAAGACTCTGGTAACATTAGGACTGATCCCATTAAACACACAATTGTTTCGGTGTATCCAAATTGACCAAGCTCCCAATATGACAATAGAGTTGAAGCCTGACCAAGTTGTCAAGGGCCTCGGCCCCTAGGGCGGGAGGCCCCTGGCTGCGTAGCTCGTAGCCGGCGCGGGGCGGATCCCCTTGCCGCGCTATCTCTGAAGAACGGAGGGAGACTAGATAGAATTGAGGGAGATTGCAGAATAATACTCTTTATTGCTTGCCTCTGCCTTAAG
>ASSH01053164.1:0-10709 GCA_000418225.1 Zizania latifolia
GGTCGGCGGCGGCGAGATGCATGTGCTGGTCGGGCGCCCCTCCGTGCTTGGGGCCGGGGGCCGTCAGTAAACTAGAATGCGGTGGCTGACGAGGACGCAAGCCTCGATTTCTGGTGTTGGGCCGCTTGTCATTGTGGGCCTAAATAATACATGGCCAATCGGGCTTGCCATGCTGGCCCGGCCCACAACCCGCCCCATCGCACGACTGACCTCGAGGGTCGTGTCATATTGGCCAACGTGCCATGGCTCTGATCTAGGCACAACCCAATGGCCTCCTATATCGTGTCGAGTTAGCATGATCACTAGTGGCTCACTAGGCTTGCTGCTAGCCTAATGGCCTAAAAATTGGCCTTAAAATGTGGACCACAGAAGATGGTGGTAGCCAGATGGCCACATGCCAGTGGCTAGGTGCGGGCGCCATGCCACACATGGCTAGGCATGTGGGCGTGTGGATGGGAAAATAATAGGGTGAGCAGCAGAGATGGCTAAATGGGCGGTCCGATCTTAGTACAACACTAGCATAATTAGACATGACACGATTAGACATAGCACTAGCATGTACTATACCCTAATCATGCCGTGCCATACTGATACGTCGTGCCTGTGTCGTGGCCTAGACACGGCACTAAGCCAGCTTAGTCGTGCTGGCACGACGGCACTATCGGGCTAGTGCCAACACGGGCATTAGAGAGCATGAAATCACAGTTTCATAGGTAAAACAACATTTCACAACACAATTTGATAGGCAATTTTACTGACAATTTTAGAGGCAAATCCATAATTCACAGCACAATTTCATAGGATTCACAGCCAATCTCATAGCCAAGCAAAATTCACATGCAATCAGAATTACATGTGATTGTGACTATTACAGCACCAATCCAGAATTCACAGGCACTTCACTGGCAAGCAGAATCATAGAAAACAGAAACAAAACTTGAAATAAGTTTGAGTTGGTGCAATGGCTGCCTCATTAAAAACCTATCTAGGTAAAACTCACACCTCGTGAGAAACCCTAGATAGGAAAAAAGAGTGCAGCCTAGCTCAATCAATCAATAATCGGCAATTCAGTATAACAATATTACATCCTAGGTGCCTAAGTTCACAGAAACAGACAGAACCACATAAGGCATTACATCACATTGACATCTAGATAAAGATTCTCAAAACTAGCTTGAAGTTCCTTGTCCTCCACTATATGCTGGATTCTAGCTTCACCAGCTTCCTAATCCTTAATACATTACAGAATCTTCACCATTTCAGGAGTCAACCGTCATCGACGCTCCTTGATGATCCTGCCACGAAGACTAAATGCAGACTCTAATGAAATAGTAGAAATAGGCACTGCCAGAACATCCCTAGCTAAGATAGAAAGAACTGAATATGTTAGTTTATGCTTCTGCCACCAGGTCAAGATGTTGAAATCATCATCATAGGGTATTTTTGTGACAGTGATGACTGTCACTATAATGCACTTTTATTCTAACAGTGATGACCTGTCAAAAAATGTTGAATTTTCCTGACAACTACATTCTAGTGTACCAGTTAAAACAAATATAAATATTTCAACAATAGTCATCACTAGTCTTGGCAGATACACAAACAAATATAGGCACACACAGTTCAATAACAAAAGTTGTCATATTTATCATCCATAACACATACATCCAGAGTTCAGATCAATATTTCATTAGTAATATAGAAGGATCAAGTATTGCCCATCTATACATCATTCATAGCATAATCTAGGTCAAGTTCACTAGTTAAACAGAACACAAAAGTATTAACTTTTGGAGTTTGCATGACACAAAATCTAGTCCAAGACACTACCTTAGAGTTCTAAGTACTAACTTTGAAGTGTCACACTCCATCCATGTTGAAAACTATATATACAATATATCTAAATGCAACCCCAGGATTAGTTGATCAAAGTTGAGCCTAACTTGTTTTTAGAAGTGAGTAGTAACATCATTTAGAGGCATTTAGATTGTCAATATAGTCATTGTCACAATTGTTGTTATTGCCACCTTGGCCACAACCTGTATCACATCCATTGTTGTTGCAGCCATTGCCGTCAACTGGATGTGAGTCTGCATGGAAGGAACCGGTTCCCTGCTACAACAGTTTGAAAATTTTGTAAGAAATCCATCCATTAGATTAGTCATAACAATGCATGACCATGTAACTAAGAAAGCAATAAGACATGGTGATCTGTCAGCTAGTAGTTATGCTCTTTCCCTGTAAGCAAGTAAAAGTTCTATTTTTAGCAAGATACAAGACACCCCAAGTTAAAATTTTATTTCCCCTGACCATCATTCATTATTTGTTCTCACTTTGACATACCAATAGGAATTAGTTTTCTAGTTCAAAGGAGCATACAAACTATATACAGCCCATCAGACAAATATTCAGCTTGATTGTCTCAGAGTAATACAAATTAAACCCATCTTATTACTTGTGCAAATATATGTGCCTCTTCTTCTCGACAATCGAAGAACTCTTCAGGTACTTCTTCACCCATTTTTGCATAAAGTGCCTACATTTGAAAGGTATGAAACTGGAGTTTAGATTAGAACATCAAAACTAAATGTATTTACATTATCTTAACTACATTACCAATAACAACTTGTCAGTGCGTTCTAGTTTCTTGTGCAGGTAGGCATTATGTCGGATTAGCTATTCATTTTACTGAGTCATATTCTAAAAAGTGATGGAGTTGGCTGGCCTGATATTTCTTGATTTGGCTGCTGCCAAAATATCAGCCTTCCTGAGTGCACCATTCGCAATGGGCACACGGCCATGTGGCATTCCACCATTGATGTTGTACAATATATTTTCATCTAGTTCTCTTTGTTGCCAATCATCTGAATATGCAGCTTTAAGACCTGTAAAATAGTCATCCTGCAAGAATGCCAAAAGTTAATGCTAACACAAAACATTGCTTAATTATTTGAAAGAATAGAAATAGAGACCATACTAGACGTTTTTGCGCTTTCTGGCTAGGAATGGGTCTAATATTTCCACTGCTATCCACATTTTTAGGCCTGTTTTCATTGCTACAAAAGTGTTTATTGTTGTAACTTTCTCTGATCCAAACTTCTCTTCTTAAAAATAGCACACCATATTTTAAAAAAATTCTAGTAAATAAAATTAAGGTGAGAACTATATAGCTTAGATACAGTACCATGTATTATTGTGTCTCTGTGAATGGGCGGGATCCTCCTCGATTTTGAGCAACATCTTCAGAATTGAGGCGTGCTTCTTGGCCCCTCTTTTGTTTTGCCTTAAACTCTTTAGTACCCCAGTAACTAGCAAGAGATGATCATGTATTTTCAGTGTTGAACCAATTAACCTTATCATCTTTGTATTCACGAGCTTCAAGTTCCATTGGACGTGCTAAGGCATCATCAATCTCCTCCCCATTTTTATCATGGTATACCTTGACAGAATCAACTCGAGCTTGGTACATCATTTGCCTCACTTGTTTCACTACATAGTTTTCTAGAACGTGGTCATCCTCTTCCCTGTCCTCCTCCGTGATGCAAAACACATTCTACATGTACAAAGTTATGATATAATAGGTATCAATCTAATTGCAACTTATTTTTTAAGAAACTCTAATTGCTACTTAGGAAACACCTTTATGCCTTTTTAACTTACTCAAAACTCTTGCTTCATCCGATCCGTAGCTATAACACCTGAATCATCTTCCTTTTCATAGTAGTCATACCATGAGGTTGCCGGACGGGGTACTAATACATACACCATTCTCATCCTTTTCTTCAATAATGCAAATGTCAGGATGTTCTTGTTTAAAAATAATTCCAATTTGTGAACCATATTTATGGTCTATCTTTAGCTGGGGATAAGTTACATATATAAATTGTCTACACGTAACAAGAGGTAAGGATCATTTCACTATAAGACAGAGAGTACAGAAAAAACAAAATAAGCATACTAGTAACAAATGCATTTATATTTAGTTTATCAAGCCATACACATCAGTTTTGAATAGAATGAATTGAGTCACTTTGCAGAAAATAAAATAAGAAGCCTCTAACTTAATCAAGGCAAAAAAGTAACAAGCATCAGTAGAAAATTAGTAGGATGCTTCAAATGTATATACTCACTCTTCACCATGAGGTTTTATGGCAACCTTTCGCCCATGTGAAGGTACTTTTAGTTTTGTTCGGGAGTCCATATGAAAGTTGATAGCTACAACTAGCAGTCTGACAAGCACAAAGTTACAGTAGATAATTCAAACTCAAAAGCACAAAGTTAAAATCATTTGGATCATAAGCTAGGGGTTGTGGTTCTTCGTCTTTATCCTCATCTTCACTTTCATCTTCTTCATCACTATCTTGTTCAATATTTCCATACTCTTCATCATGTGTCTGTTTCTCTAGGAATTCTAGTTCTTTCGCATTGGTTATCTCATCCAAAATTGGTCGAGGCATATTTTCTAAGTCAGCCCCAAGGTCAATGACAAGCATGCCTTGCAATCCATCTTCTTGGTAGAATGATATGTCTTCAGTTTGATATTCATTTGCGCTGTAAATATTATCTGTGTTTTTGGCTTGATGAACATAACCCCGTGGATTGACATGATATACAACCCACCATTCTGATAGATCCCGTCTTGTCTTGCATGGGTAAGACAAATAATATACTTGTGAGACTTGACTAGCCATCCCAAATGGTTCAAAACTTGAAAGCCTAGATGTGTGCTTTATCTCAACTAAACCCAAATTTTCAATACGTCGAACACCAAAAGTTGTTGGATCAAACTAGCTGCAATCAAATAAAACTAGTTCAAGGTTCATACTACCATCCCAAGTAATTTTAATAATGTCTTTAATGACACCATATTACTCTACCACATTGTTGTTATCATCAACACAAGACACATATACACCACTGTTGGTTGTAGTTAATCCTAATTTTATACTCTCATACTTAGATGAACGAAACCTATATCTATTAATATCATAAACTTCATAAGTGGCAAACCGTATTTCGGTAACCATAAGACATTTGACGCAAGGCATTGTGTATACTAGATGACTTCATGCAAGTCTCAAAGTTGCTTTGGCGTTGGAGAAATTCGGCTCTTCCATTGTTCCCTATCAAATTTCCTATGACAAGAATTATTTTAGAAAATAATGGCATAAAAATTGTATACAAATAGCTTTGCCTAGCAAAATTCATAACATACTTGAAGAAGTCATCCATCTCCGGTATGTTTGTCCATATGTATAAAGTAGCAGCCTTGCACTCCTCACTTGTAAGTTCATGGTAGCCACGCGGACTAATACACTTACTAGCGCATTGAAATATATCTAGGTCGCATGTACTCTTAAATTCTGAGCTACCATCATCGTATCAAGGCATCTTGTTTCTAACCGATCGAACTTTAGGGTTGAAATAAAGTGATAGAAAATTAGGTGTCACTTCAACTAGATAGGTTTCAACAATGGAACTCTCAACTTGAGCTTTATTTCGTACTTTCTTTGTAAGCTTTTGTATACACCTGCATGGTAGGACCAAAAAATAGGGTAAGAAAGCTCTCTATAAATAAATTAATGTATTATGTATTACTTATGGTTTTACCTCTTAAATGGATAGTTCCAACGAAATTGGACAGGACCTCCAAGTCGAGCCTCATATGGAAGATGTATGATTAGATGTTGCATTGGATTAAAGAAATCGAGAGGGAATGTTTTTTCTAATTTGCAAACAAGAATGGCCACATTATGTTCTAGAGAGTGGATGGCAGATTCGCTAAGCTCTTTTGTACACAACTATCTATAAAAAAACTAAGCTCAGCCAAATACTTCCAAATATTCTCTGGAACAAAGCCACGGAATGCAACATGTAGCAAGTGTTCCATAAAGACATGGTAGTCATGGCTTTTCAGGACAAAAAATCTTCCTTTGCAGTAGGTTAACTCCACATCTAATATTGCTAGCATATCCATCAAGAAACTTTACTTCTTGAAACCATTTAAGAATTGTTGTCTTATCATTCTTATCAATACAAAATGGTGCCCTCGGCTTATACCATTTACCATTATCTTTTAACTGTAAATGTAGCAAAGGATGACTACAAATTTTAGCCAAGTCTTGCCTTGCCTTTGCATTGTCTTTAGTTTTATTTTGTATATCAAAGCACGTGTTCTATATAGTCTCAATTACATTTTTTTACTGTGCATCATTTGTGCACTAACTGTAAACGAAGCTTTACCTTATGAAAGTATGGAAGTTGCCAAAAACAACTTACATGGGTCCAATGGTGTGTTTTACCATAGTTTTTTCTGTCATGTACAAGAGCATATATTTGTGCTTTGACTTCTTCTCCTGTTAAAACCCTTGGTGGCTCATCAAGCAAAATAGTGTTCTTTCAAAATGTATTTTGTTGAGTTCTAAATTCATGATCTTTAGGTAGAAAATGCCTATGACAATCAAACCAGCAAGTCTTCTTACCATTATGGAGTTGAAAAGCTTTAGAATTAGTCATGCAAATTAGACATGCCAAAAGACCATATGGGTGCTCCATCCAACAAACATTCCATAAGCTAGAAAATCATGGATTGACCATAGAAATATTGCTCTCATTATAAAGTTCTTCCTCCGTGAAGCATCCTAGGTTTCTACCCCCTCCCATAACTTAAGTAGTTCATCTACTAAAGGCTGCATCAGGACACTTAGTTTCTTTCCTGGATGTTCTAGTCTAGAGATAACAAAAGTAAGAAACATGTACTCAGGCTTTATGCATAAACCAAGAGGGAGATTTAAGGGAGATATGAACACTGGCCAATAAGGGTATGGAGTAGCACCCAAACTATATGGAGTGAACCCATCAGTAGCTATAGCTAGACGTACATTTCTTGGGTCTCTTGCAAAACATGGAAATTCCTCATCAAATTATTGCCAAGCCTCCCCATCACACGGGTGCACCATCTTATTAGATTATGACCTACTATGGAACTGCATCAATTTTGATGTCTCATCATGTGCATACAACCATTGTAATCTATCTGTAATGGGGAGATAGCACAACACCTTTCGTGGGACTTTGTTTTGGCCTTCCTCGTAACAAGAGGTACCACAAAAGTCACACTTCTCTTTATTCTCATCATTTTTGTAGTAAAGCATGCAATTATTGTAACACACATCAATTTTCACATATGGCATACCAAGACCCTCTAGCAATTTTTTGAACGGTAAAAGTCCTTGGCTAACTTAGATTTAGGAGGAAGGAATTTATGGATTATCTCTAATACATCATCATAATGTGCCACGGACATGCTATAGTTTAATTTCATAGCTAACAAATGAGCTATAGCTGATAGACATGAGTGAGTTGTATTCTCATGGAGCAACTCATCAGTACTTGCAACCATCTGATAGAAAGCATTAGCATAAGCTATAGGTTCTTCATTAATTTCTGGTGGATGTGCACCACCTAAATCAGTCAACATATTATCCATCCTATCAGTTTCATCAAACCCCTCAAAATCTATAAGTGATGGCCTATGTTCATCATTATTAGCTGCTAGTCTCTCACCATGAGATGTCCAAATTTTATAGTTTTCCTTAAATCCATGTTTACACAAGTACAACTCTATTGTATCTCTTTTGTGCCTAAGATAATTTCTACATTGGATGCATGGACACTTAATAGTGTCACCTTCAACAACACCTTGTGTAGAGAATGCACGGTTTAAGAATTGTATTGTATTATCAATCCATTCATTAGAGGGAGCTTTGCTACGTGTCCAACCACTATACATCCACTCATGACTTGTCATTCTGTGTTTAAAAGCAAAGCCATATAAAACATGAATTAACTATTTTAACTGTAAAATATGTCCTATCTTCTTAGGGGAATTAAGTTATAATTAAAACTACCAATTAGAGAAAATATAAACACATATATAGACAAGTAAATAAGTGCACATCTGAAATAAATTAAATACATAAAGAACAGTAAACTTTCTCAAAGTTTAAAGGAAAATAACTTTAATGCAAATAGCTACAACTTACCAGCAGCAATCTCAAACAAAGACTCTAGTCATTGCTTCCAGTTAGTCTGAAGTATTCACCTTCAAATCTAGATTTAAAGAACAGTAAGTTTTCTCGAAGTTCAAAGGAAAATAACTTCAATGCAAATTGCTACTTCTTACCGGCAGCAATCTCAAATAAAGTATCTAGGTCATTGCTTGCAGTCAATTGGAAGTACCTCTCTTCAAATCTGGATAGAGAGAAAGCAGGAGTGACCTCAAATCCATTGAGATTAAAGAGGAAACTCACAAAGTGGTGGATCTGGAAGGGGATGAGAGGAGGAATAAAATGAAAGGGGATGAGAGGAGGAAGCTACACGGTTAGGAGAAGAGGTTGGACTGCACTGCACAGGAGAAAGAAGAAGGGAGAAGAGGAAAAGTGGCTTCTCTGCACGCATAGGAGAAAGAAGAAGGGAGAGAAGGGAGAAAAAGATGCACGCGTAGAGAAATAAATAAGTTAGGTGGCTGCATTTTTTCCTTCGGTAAATTCCCTGATGGGTATTCACATCAGCGAAATTAGATTTTTGGCGCACTCCGTAATTTTTTACCTTGCTCTCCATTTTTTCGCGATGAAAATTTTGTTGCAGCCCAACATTTTCACTGATGGTAGGTTCACGTAAGTGAAATTCAATTACTGTGACGGTTCATAATACATGCCACTGAAATTTAATTTTTATGACAGTTCTGTATGCATATTAAAGAAAATGGTTTTGCTGACAACTTTCTCACCACGTCACTAAAATACGTATTTTTGTGACATGATGTTTCATAACCGTCAGCACAATATTCAACTGTCAGGGCTAGTTGCGTTTCTGGTAGTGATAGTAGAGGGGTGGAAGTGAAGAAAGACATACCAGAAGTAGAACCAACTCCAAAATTAGTTGGAGCATTAACAAATATTTGATCCCATATAGTTTTTTCTTACTAAAACTGCCTGGTTGTGAGGGCCTCTGCAATCTCATTGCACCAAACTTGTTCTCATATGTGTTAAATATTGTAGAAAGATGAGCTCTTACCTTAGTTAAATATACAGAATAATCAGTACCAGTAAGAATAGATAACAACCTAAGCACATTGAAGAAAGCTTTTAATTTAGCTCTAGGATCCAAGATAAATGCAATGGAATAAAGCAATGGTATATCCCTCCAGTACTTAAGATTTTTGTCTTTCATTGGGATAACTACATTCCTAAGCAATCTATCATTCTCATAGTATGCAGGTGTCTAGCAATCTAAATAAGATGGTGCAATATAATGAGAGATGTAGAATAATAAACACTAGACAATACAATAGTTAAATCATAAAATAGCTCAAGAAATGATATAATCTTTTCTGCAACATATCAATGAGATTCTATCAGAAGTAGAGCCTCACCATCTTTTCTGAGGTAGTTAGTCTCAATGAACACACTGAAGGTGTCCCTATAATAAGGGACTAGATGTTTAAGCATCAAATTGTTAGGAATAATCCTGCTACATGCATATCATGTTTTGAATTTCTAGTGTAGTGGCTGGAGATGTGCTGTGTTCACTTTGAGGCCAAGTTTGCTCAGCATTTTGCATGGCATGCATGAAGGGCACGATGCAGATCATGTGCTGTGTGGCGTGAGAGTCAGGCGTCGTAGCCCAGTTTGTTTTGATTCATTCTGCCGCATACTTTACAAATGAAAAAAAAAGAAAAACGCTGCACAGTTCGAGCAGCACCATCTCCTCTATCTCTGTCTCTGCTTTCTGCAAACTGTAGTTCATCCAGTTTTCATTCTTCTTGCCAGAGCTGATTCTCACAATCATCTGCCGGCGCCAACATTTAGTATCAGAGCGAGTAAAGAGGAGAGCTAGCCGTGATGTCGAATGATAGCTCTCGCTCTCCATAGAGGACTCCTTAAAGAACTCTCACCAATGATGATGACAAGGCTGGTGGAGGCAGTGCCACACGCGACGTCATGGTGCAGCAGATCGATCGTCTACCCTGTGTTGACATGAACGAACTACAGTGAGTGGCCTCTTGTGATGCAGGTTAATCTTGAAGCACAAGGGCTATGGGACGCTGTTGAAGATGGTGTGGCCGCGCGGCGTGAGGACCAGCTGGTACTCGCAGCCATACTCCGTGCAGTGCCCGCGGAGATGCATTCAACTCTTGCCATCAATAAATCAGCCAAGGCGGCTTGGGAAGCTGTGAAGGTGATGAGTATGAGAGTTGATCGTGTGCAACAGGCAAATGCTCAAAAGCTCCTGAAGGAATTTGAGAACATTTCTTTCAAGGATGGTGAGGCTGTCGACGATTTCGCTATGTGAATTTCTAGCCTCACCAGCAACATCCGTGCACTGGGTGAGCCAATGGATGAGGTGCGCATCGTCAAGAAGTTCCTCCGCGTGGTGCCGCCCTGATACACGCAGATCGCTCTTTCAATTGAAACCTTGCTCGACCTGAGCGAGATGTCGATTGAGGAGCTCACTAGGAGGTTACGTGTAGTGGAGGATCAGTAAAACAGCGGGGACATCAAGGATAAGGCCGGTCGGTTGCTCCTCACAGAAGAGGAGTGGCTGGCGTGGTCATGACAGTGGCAGCACGGAGATTCGTCGTCCAATGGCGAAAAGAGCAATGGCCAAGGCAACTCTAAGGGAAAGCCTCGCACACGAGGTTCAGC
>ASSH01053172.1:0-10677 GCA_000418225.1 Zizania latifolia
TCATGTGTCAGTGCAAGATCGATATACCATAACGCAAGCGCTATCTCAATGTTTTCTCTCCATGAACTATAGTTCTCACCATTGAGAGGCTCAATGGCGGAGAGCTGACTTAGCATGTTGCCTGATGAAACAATTTTCAAAAGATGTTAAAATAGTATACACAATATAGTACATGAAAAATTTAATGTTGGTCAAAATTTAACATGTGACATACTTAAAAGGAAAATTAATTTTATATTACTGTTGGGCAGAAATAAAACTAATTCAACTTAGTCATAATAACTTTATCACCAACGTTGGTCAGGAGATAAAATTACTATGTCAACAAAAAATTATTCATCCTACCAATTAAATCTGCCCATTGGTTCCGATTTAATCAGCAAAATAAATAATGCTAAAATAATAAGGATAAACATGAATAAATTTTAACAGTGTAAACATAGCGGAAGACTTAAACATAATTATTACACTGCTAAGAACAGTAGCAAAATTCTGAATTTTAAACTTAATCAAAATTCTAAATGAATTATTTTCCAATTAAATATCATCGTTGGACTAAATTTAATCAGAAAATACCATGAAAATGCTTACAAAATTCTCAAAAATTCAGAACAATGCTACTGAATCATGACTAAAATATACAAAATTTTCCCCGCAGCTAAACTTAATTTTCCTTAATTTTGGGCTATTTTCTTATTTTCCAGAAATGAGAAAAACAGAAAATCATTACTGAAAATCCAGAAAAATAAAAAAATGATTTCAACCCAAAACCCCCCGCCCATGACTGAATTCGGCGTCGGCCTAGGGCGCCGCGCGCGCGCGCCCGCGCTCGCCGACCGCAACCTGGGCCTGGGCCGTCATTCTCCACGGCGCCCGCGAAGCTAACCTGGGCCTGGGCCAGGAATTCCATCCCGCCTAGGCTTCGTCGCGGCCCGATCAACGCTGGCCGTCGGATTCAGATCGACGGCCACGCGTGATCCTTGCCGCGATAAAACCGACCAATCGCGCCGCACCACGAAAACCCTAGCCACTTCATCCCGAGCGCATGCGCGAGAGAGACTGAGGGCAAAGAGGGAGCGACGGCGGCGGTGACGGCGACGCTGAGGGCCAAGCGCCGCCCGCGGGATTGCTCGCCGGAGCGCCCGTTCACCCGAGAGTGAGTGAGGCTCCATCGAGCCGTTCCGCGGCGGCGGTCACTCGACCAGACCCGGGAGCACGCCACCTCAAGCGTCGGCGACGAGCGACGGTGACCCGACGTCATCTTCCCGGACTCCAGCGAGGCCGGATCCGGTACGGCACGAGGTAAGCCCCACTACCCCATGCCCTTAGGTCAAAGCTAGGGTTAGGGTTAGGGTTTAATCCTAACACTAATTCCTCTTTCTATTTTTTTTGTTTGTTCTGATTGATCTTCGGTCGAGGGGGGGTCTTAGGGTTTCTCTACGGGTTTTGGGGTTTCTCTACGGGTTTTGATGCGGTGGTGGCGTCGGCTCAGGGAGGGCCGATGCCACCCTAAGCCCTAACTAGTTCGAATGCCCGAAGGGCTCTGATACCATTGTTAATCTTAGTTCTAAGGATCATTGGGTTAGGACTAGTAGGGTGTACCTTCGGGTTTCGCCGAGGAGGAAGAACTCACCATTGCGAGGTGTAGTGGCGAGCTAGGTCCAGCGATGATCGGCGTGGATGCAGAGGTACTTCCCGTCGCTTCAGTGCTAGCAGATTGATCGGTATAGGCTTAGGGATTGTAGGGGCAAAATTAGAGGCGTCAACAGCCGTTTTAGCGTCCCAGCCGCTCCCTCTTTATAGCGTTGCTCGATGGAGGCCCTCAACAACAGATTCTGTTGAGCGCCTCCGATCAGGGCGCGATAAGACCGTGCGGGAGAGGGACTCGGTCTCCCTCTCCTCAGGAGATCGTACCTAACACATGGTGGTCATCCGGCCCCATTTTTCCTGAGAATCATTTAAAGTTTACATGGGATGGAGATTGCTGCTAGAATAACTTAAAGTCAGTCCAGTAAGTTCCATGCATCATTCTCCATGGGAACTCAGTTTGGAATCTAGAAATATGATCAGGGTCAACCTAACATTTCAGGGGATTAGAACAAAACTAAAAATAGAGGCTGTATTAGTTTTAGCCTGATTAGACATAACCGACAATATTGATAGCTAAGGTCAAGAAACCCACTTAACCTATAAACTGCTACATAACATCCCATAACCTAACGTCAAAACTTAGCCTGCTATATGATCACTTTCAGAGAGAGGACAGCACAAGGCAGCCGCCGTACTTGCCCCCTCTCAGGACCAACCCTGAATATGATCAACTCTAAGGTGCATATCTGGTGTGTACACACACACTATAAAACTGATTCTAAAATAGAAAATAAATTGCAATGAACTGACCAGAATGAACCACAGGCTATATCTCAGCAGTGCACATCAACTAATCGTCACCACAGGCAAGCACAGCAGAGTGGCATCAAGTCATAGGCAACTAGACGAGCAGGGTTAACCATAGACAGAATCAGAAGAACGCAAGGCACACACTTCAGGCATACCATTCATCACGGCGTGATGCCACGAACTTCAATGCGGACAGGCATATGCACTCGCCCAGTTGCTAGACGGCAATCACAGGAAACACGCTGCTTTATATCTAATCCTGTACATCTCGAGCACCTCTGGTTCTGCAGAACACTATGCAACATGACGCAAAGGAGCCAGAGCCATGTTTAGATGCACCAAGGAAGTATCTTTTGAATTCAGTATAGTGTGCACAAAAACGAGCTGAAACTTGCCAATGAGATCTGCGGCCCGATCTGGTAATGATGAGTCAACAAACTCTATACATGGTAGCTTTGAGTTATCGCAAAAACGAGATGCACAAAAATTTCACACTCATGTAGGCCATATTCTAAAACTCTCCTGTATGTAACCTGGGTATAGGCGGTTGTTAGCTAATTCTACCTTACTTCTCCATGTAACTCGAAGAAATGTTGTCCGACCCACCTTCAATTGTCAAGCGACTGCATCTGGCCAGCAGTTCCTCCTCTACAGTCTGCTACAATAAACGAATGATTAATTGTAGTCTAACAAAAGAAAATAAGCTATCAATGATACTGGGAGTGCAACTGAGTTTACCTTGTATGTTTCAAGCATAACTTGGCCACCAATACATTTCTCTCTCGTATAGTTTTCATAAGTTTGCATCAATGGAGCATTGACAGCCTGTGACAAGAATGAACTCAGTAGAAAAATCAATAGTAATTCATTTTTTGCATGATTCACCAAAGCAACTGAATTTAATAGTGAGTATATGACAATGGAAGATTAAAAATGAACAGCAGTTGATGCAGTGCAGTGATCTAATCATCTAAGTGATCATAAGCTTCTAGTAGTAACCAAGTGCAGGGGGCAAACAGAGAATTGAACACAAAGCATCACAGAACAGAACATGGGATAGATAACGACTGCCACTAGCAGGCAATACACTTATGCAGAAAAAAAAAGAGTATTGAGTTCATATACACGTAAGTGCCGACATACTGGTGATGTATGAATCTTTTGAAAATTTGTTGAAGTGTACGAACAATAATGGGTGGATATGAACTCAAGGTAAAAAAAACTGTGCTGAATTAATGCTCCTAACAAAAAGGGTACCTTCAAACAGAGGTCTGAACTCTCTTCCTCAGAAATACACAGATAGTGAATCAGTCTCTTGGTTTCCTTCTCCATTGTTTCCTGGACCTACATGGTAAAGACATTATAAACAGTGTTCAGAAACTACAAAATGAAGCACCACTCCCTCACTAAGTACCATTGATGTAAGTGACCTTGGCAAGGTAATCTGGTAGAGGGTATTGCACAATCCATTCAGAACTTTTCCTGGAGTAGTACATATATGTATCTTGAATAACAGCACTTTTCATTATGGGTTTGACTTCAGAACGACATATTGCACGCATAATACCCATCAAAAGGTCCATATCAACATTGCATCCATCACGCTCTTGGCGAATCTGAGATAATTTAGTTATTTTATTCAGAAGGAATGCTCATAAAACAGAAGTAAAGTAGTCATGTAAAAATGCTCATAAAACAGAAACAAAATAGTCATGTAAGAATTACCAGCATCAGGAGAGCATCTGATATTTCATCATGGAAGTAGGAAAAGACCTATAGCAAAAAGGTGAAGGACACAATAGTTTGTATGTACAGAAATGAGTAAGCATATCATTATCAAATCAGCATTGAATATGGACTAAAAAAATACTTATCATAACACTCACTAAAGCAAAGAAAGAAGTAGCAGCAGTGTCTTCAAGCGAAGGTAGTTTCTTATGCTCAAGAAAGCAGCGGCCCACATAGGCAAAGTAGCCAGCTACGAATCTGATCATGACACAATAGTTTGACCACATTTTCACAAGCTCTCTCAAAAAGCAGTCATCCCTCTTGTGCATCAGATGGGGTAAAACCTAAGTAATAAAAGAAGTCAAGCAAGGTAAGAAGGATGCATCTCTCTTCTCTAACTAAAGGAACTTGTTACACATAACATGCAAAGAGAACATGGAAAGATCATAGGCATATCAAAATTAATAGATATAACATACATTAGTCAAATCAAACATGTCTTTTTCAGAACATCAACAAAACTACTAATTTTCCCATGGGTAAGTACTGAGCTTCTATGGACCTAACTTTTTCCTAGATCTAACAATATTACAACAAACAATTTATTAATAAGATTCTATATGTTGAGATCAGGATCTGGTACAACAGATGCATGCAATAGACAAGCAAATAAACAGGTTTTAGTAGTTTATATGATAAATCAAAGAAGTTTCATATTTCCATTTGTAACAAGAGTCCCCAGATGAAAGGATATATCACAAAGATGATGTGCTTTGATGTTAGTACTATATCTGGAATCCGGATAACAACTTGGTTTCAGATTGCACAATGCTATATAGGTACATCCACACCTCCAAATATTAACATACAGTGAGATACACAGAATCATAAGTCTATAAAATTTTCAGTATTAGTTTATTCATATGTGATCTAAGGAGGAAAGAGAAGTTGATATTTCGTTTAAATTCAAATGAAGGATTTCAATCATCATTATCTCTTTTAAATGCAACTCAGTAAACTTACTTGCCTACATCTAGAAATAATGGAATACGACGTTGTGGATTTAAAAACTAACAATAGTCTAGTAGTGTAATACCATTGCATGGACACAATTTGCAAGTGTTGCTTTGTAACCATTGTACATCTCTTGACAATAATGGTTTTTCTGCACAGCCATCCGGTAAGCACAACTGGAAAAGGTAGAGAAATGTATGATGAGTGACAAGTTTTGATTCTTCATGGATGATTGATAACATGCATATCACCGGTGGAATGATAGAAGCATACTCATAGCAATTCATGTACTCAGCCACAGTAGGCCTTCCAGCAGCGCAATCCTCCAAAATCTTTGAGCACTTCAAAATCCCCTGTTCCAGGACCTTCCAGCCATCCTCAAAACTGAGGTGGTCGTTCATTTTTACTGCTTTGCTCTTGCAGTGAACTGAAGCAATGCAAATATCAATAAGAGGAATTAATTCTTATTATATGTATCCAACAATTGTTTATTATGCAAGTGTATCCAGAAAACATTGTATCTTTTTTATATGTATTGGCAATATCACCCAAAGCTGTTCCCTTATTCAAAATTCAATCACTCTGCATGATGGCACGCCAATAGTACTCCTGAGCCTTTCCATCCAAATCAAAGGAGATACAAAAATGATCTCATACAGACAGACGCAAACTAAGAACTTACTTATAGACCTAACTGCAATTGAGCATCCAATGCAAATTTGTTATAGCAGGCAGAGGAGGGCCTAACGTGGGGCATGGGGTTCATCTGAACCCAACATTTTCGGAAACAAACAAACTGGTCCATCACACAGCAAACAAATCCGTATATTTCCCACACTGAAACTCAGACGAAAGTCTAGTAAAGTTGAGAATTCATCAACAACAAATGGAACTGAGCCCAATCCCGATGAATGTCCACTCTACGCCGTCTCAGTAGCACTACATATGAGGTCTACTAGAGAAGTACCTTTGCCGGAGAGGGACCGATGGCCAATGGACCGAGGGGAAGAGCACAGAGGAAGGAGCAAGGCGAGGGCTACTTCCTAGAAAAATCCACAAAACCCAGGGGTTTCGAGGCATTCACCTCGCCGGCCGAAGGCAACTGGTTGGGTCCGATTGCTCGGAACGCAACCCGAATCAGCCAGCCTGGGGGAAAGCGAAACCAACCAACCAAACAACCAGCCATCTCCAACCAACCCGGAGCGCGGGGGAGGAGGAAGAGGAGTAGCTTACTGACCAGGAGAGATACGCCGGTGAGTATCGGGTCCTGATCGCCGACGCGGCTCGCCGTCTCGCCTCTCGCTCGGCGGCGGTAGTCGAGGGCAGCGGGTGAGAAGGGTTTTAAGGGGTTTCTCTCTCTTCCCCTCTCCTCCGCTTTTGTTGCCCGTGCCGCCGCCTATATGAGCGAACAGAGCAACCGGATTTTCGGAACGAATTTTCTAGAGGAAGTCACGACGAAAACAGAGTAAACATAAACAGAACTGAGTGTTATTATATTTTTGGATTCCTTATATTTTTTATATTTTTCTTAACGGAAACACTAACAAATATCCTGAAAACAACTACGAGAGTGAATAGTGTTAGAAACGAGTATGGTTCGAATAAGAAGGATACACGAATACAAAAATAAATATTTATTAGAATAAAAAATTCATTGATATGTGAAAAAATGACAACCAACAAATGTTCAATTTGCAAGATATCTTTCAAATATTGATATTTAAATATGTATAATAAAGTAAAAATAGGATTTATAGAAGGCTTTGATTCTAATAAAAATACACTTTTTAGTTTTCAGCAGTCAATAATATATTAGTTTAAATCACATAGTTTAATACTTCATGGGTCAATAATAGTTTAAAATTTCGTATATATTAATGTGCAAGTAAAAACTTCATATGATGTAGTAAAAAAACTCTACCGATGGGATCAAGACAAACTAGGATATTCAGCTTAGTTGAGAAAAATCTCTCCGAACACGGTGCACAACAAGATGTACGTAACCTCATGTGGAGAGCACACTTCTACCAGCGTCTTGGAGAAGGGGATTTTTTTAGAGACATATGTTCGAGCCTGGGTCAGCGGCCTCACCATTGGAGGCACTACCATTAGCGCTCACATATGGTGCAGTAAAGAAACAGTGAAAACGGTAATTTTTCATATTTATTATATATAATATTCGTTTTTGTTAGAAATCACGGTTTTCATTTCTATATTAAAATTCAACGGTTACAAAATCTAGAATATAAACTAATCTAGTTTTTTCTAGATTTTCGTCGGCTAAATAATAATTTGTTGCTTCTCGTAATCTTAACATCCAAAAAACAGGTCCTAAAGGTTTGTTGTTAAAATATTTCATATTCAAATATTTTTTAATTTTTTAATTAATATATACGTGTATAGGCATACATTTCAGTGACTTTTAAATGGAAAAACGAGTACTGTGGTATCCTCAAAATCGATCGAGAAATCCCTGAAGCCCATAGCTCATGAAGGCTTGTCAGCCCAAAGCTACTCTTCTGAGGATTCATCAGAGCCCATTTTTCACAAAGACTTTTGCAGCCCAGATTCATCTCTGAATTTCTGAGGCGCACGTCTGATGTGGCAGCGAGTAGGGATGACAGTCAGGTTTCACGGATGCATATCCATATCTGTATCCATAAAAAAATCTCATACCCGAACTCGATACCCGTGACGGACAAAACATGATACCCATACCCGTTACCCGCAGGCGCCGTATATCCTCGGATATACCCGTCTACCCGTCAGTCGAAGGCTGGCGTGGGGGACTGTGGTGGGGCAGAGCAGAGGCCAGCATAGGCGCGCGGGGGACAGGCTGGGCAGTCCCGGCCAGGGGTGACGCCGGAGAGGCTGCGCGGGGGGCGGCGCCAGAGAGGCCGCGCGGGGGGCGGTGCGTGGGCCGCAGGGGCGATGGTGCACGAGTCCCTTGCCGCGGCGGGGCATGGCGAGGACGGCGTCGGCGCCGCAATGCGGGACCATGGCAAGGACGGTGTTGATGCAGGGGACCGATGGAGCAGGGGCCGCCGGCTCGAGGAGCGGCCTCGGGAGGGAGGGGAGGAGCCGTCGCGGGAGGAAAGAGAGGGGGAGGGGCGGCGCGCTGACGCAGGATGGGGATGGGGAGGGGCGGCGTGGGCTGGGGGAGGAAGAGGGGCGACGACTATAGATTGGGAGGAGAGGGTGGCGGCTAGGAGGGGGAGGTGAAGTGGCTAGGGTTAGAATTATGTTTTTGGATTTTGTATTTATATTAATGTTAAAAGGGTAAAGCGGGTATGGGTAGTAACTATCCATACCTAAACCCGTTTACCCGTCGGATATGGCTTTTGACCCAATAGCATATCTACGGTATAAAATTAAGAATAAACTCGATTCTAATATGATTTTTACCCACGAATAATTAGACACGTTTGCCATCCCTGGCAGCGAGGCACTTGGGAACCAAATCATGGGCTGAATCTGAAACTGCCAGTCACTGAGAGAGAGAGAGAGAGAGAGGGGTGGCGTTTTCGTCAGAGTTGTAAGCATTGCAGGCACAGTACTGAAGTCTGAAACTCTGAATACCCATACTAACCTTGTTTCCTTACACATTTCTCTGCATAAAACGTGGCCCCATGATCATGAGCTGCCCAGAAAAATGGCAGATATTATTACTAACCCGCAGGGCCGTACGCGCGCACGTATACAGTCTGATATTTGTGTTGGAAAATCCCACATTAATTTCGCTTGGTCGCTCCTTTCCTCTGAATTAGTTCTTGTTTGAAACAGATCCACACACATATATGTATAAACTAATTAAATTAAATTTAAGAAATTTTGAATCTCAAGCAGCCTATGGATTAAAATTGATTAGTCGAAAAATGTAGTTTTTATTTTATAAAAATAATAAAATTTAAATTACTTTATTTTACAGTACAAACTCTATCTAAATATATCGAAGAATTTTCTGTACGAAACAGTTGCATAGTATGAGATCTCGTTCTGTATCCAACCCTACCTTGCAGTCTGCTGGTTGCTGGCGTAGTGAGGGCGACGAAAACGTGTGTGCTGCTGCTGCTGTTCTTGGTATTCAGCAGGGAGCAGTAGACAAATTTAAGGCCATCCACTCATCAAGCTTCAGTTGCAGGTTTTGCCATCACCGGCAGGCACCCATTAATTCTCTCGTCACTGCAGTCTTCACTCGAGAAATTAACTCGGTGTACTTTTATCGTACTCCATCCAACCATTTTTCTTTGATCAGCAGAGATTAAGTTTATATATAAAAAGATCAGTTTCTATCATAAAACGGGGTGGAAGAATGGTTGAAAGTAAGATGATGGTAATAAAATCGAACAAGTGACGGTTGATTGGAGTGCATTTGTTCAGCAGAGATTAAGTTTATATATAAAAAGATCAGTTTCTATAAGTGCTTTTTTATAATTTTACAAATTTTAAATGATAGGAGTGCATTTATTTTGCAACGGATGTGTTTATATATATATATATAAATTCGATTTATCAACTTTTTAAAAGATGATGACTCAATTTATCAACTATATATATATTGGGGCTCCGTTTAGAAGAGAGTTTGGGAACATTATCAGTTTGGATTATGTGTGGCACATATTTCAAACCTCCAAATGATACAATTTTTTTTTCAAAAATTAATTTATGAAGAAAATATTTTAAAGCCATTTAGCAACTTTTTAGCATTAAGTAAACCATCAAATGAAACTATTTCAATATTTGGTTAAAGAGTCAGATCATCTATCATATATAACCTCATCACTTTCAAACCTTTTCTGAAAGGAAAATATATGCATGCTGCATTCAGAAAAACTGTGACAATTAAATTTTGTCTAGCGATCGATCGATCTACGTACTCACGATTAAATCGATCATTGAATTGGCGCAAAAGCGATGTTCCCGTTGGCACAGATCGATCATGAGGAATCACCTGGTCAATGGTTAATTACATTTACTCGGCCTCTGCCGCTCTGTCGCTCACGCGGCCGGCCGGCCGGCGGCAAAACTCTCAGAAATCAGAGGCCCGTCGGAGTCTCTCTCTCCTCGCTAGCTCGATCGCTCGAGCCATAAATTGCATGCATGCAGCTAGAACGAACCTGTTTGTTCTCCCTGTTCATCAGAGACTAGTTAATTAGTGTGTGTACGTACATACAAAATATATATATATATATATATATATATATGGATTTTTTATATATCTTTTACGTCTCTTCAAGAGAGACAAGAGATAGAATTAATCTCAGTCATTAGTTAGAAAAAACAAAGTGACTTATTACCTCTTATATTAGGAGGTAATACATTGATTTTTTTTAATCGTGGCCGTTAGATCAGGATGATCTATTACCTCATAGAGGTAAGACATTGGCATTATATCTTTTAATCGTAGCCGTTAGATCCGTAAAAATGAACAGTACTTATTATTTTTATGTATCTTAAAATTTTTCATATATATATATGGCAAATTTTACGGTACACCAGAAATATTATGGACCGTTTATTTGTTTTGATTTAATG
>KE372223.1:16928-27924 GCA_000418225.1 Zizania latifolia
ATCGATACTTGTATTTATTGTCGCTGCTGTGTTCAAGTGTTTGTCAAGTGGAAGTTTTAGTTTCGACTTGCCAGGTGTGACCTTTATTTGTCCAATCTTGGACTGATTCTCATCGTGTCACTTGCAAGATTGAAACTTAAATTTCAGAAGCTTTATTTTCCGCTTTATTTTTATTTTGCGCCCATTCACCCCCCCTCTGGTCGCTAGTTTCGGTCCTACACTAGAAAGTGTTTTAGCTCCTACTGAACCATAACTCGACATGCAAGATGTTGCAGAACCTGTTGCCGAGACACCAGCGCCACGTCGGTCGGAAAGGTTGAGTCGTGCGCTCGAGCGGTTTACGTTTTTAACCACTGGGCAGCGTGACATATTATTGTTGGACAATGATGAACCTAAGACATACTCAGAAGCAGTGATGGGACCAGACTCTGAAAAATGGCTTGGAGCCATAAGATCCGAGTTAGGATCCATGCGAGAGAATCAAGTTTAGAACTTGGTCGATCCACCTGATGGTGTAAAAACTATCGAATGTAAATGGATCTTTAAGAAAAAGATAGACGTTGATGGAAATGTTCACATCTGTAAAGCACGATTGGTGGTGAAAGATTTTAGGCAGATTCAAGGTGTTGATTATGATGAAACGTTTTCGGCCGTCGTAATGCTAAAGTCTATCCGGATCATCCTAGCAATTGTCGCATTTTATGACTATGAGATATGGCAAATGGATGTCAAGATGGCTTTCCTTAATGGAAACCTAAGTGAGGATGTATACATGACACATCCTGAAGGTCTTGATGATCTAGAGAATGCTGAGAAAGTTTGTAAGTTGCAAAGGTCTATTTATGGGCTGAAGCAGGCTTCTCGGAGTTGGAATCTTTGTTTTGATGAGGTAGTCAAAGGGTTTGGCTTCATAAAAAATAAAAAAGATCCTTGTGTTTACAAAAAGGCTTGTGGGAGCTCACTCGTATTTCTAGTCTTATTTGTAGATGACATATTGTTGATCGGAAATGATATTCCTATGCTAGATGCTGTCAAGGCTTTGTTGAGAAAAAATTTCTCAATGAAAGATCTTAGAGAGGCAGCATACATTTTGGGGATAAAGATCTATAGAGATAGATCAAGAAGGCTAATTGGATTAAGCCAAAGCATGTACATTGACAAGGTATTGATACGGTTCAATATGCAGAATTCTAAGAAAGGTTTCCTGCCGATGTCACATGGTGTTTCTCTCAGCAAGAGTCAGTGTCCTTCGACACCAGATGAGCTGGAGAAGATGAGCGCGATACCGTATGCCTTGCAATCGGATCCATCATGTATGCCATGCTTTGTACGTGCCCAGATGTTTCTTATTCTCTAAGTGTTACGAGCAGATATCAGCCAAACCCGGGTGAAAGTCACTAGGCGGTTGTAAAGAGTATCCTTAAGTACTTGAGAAGAACTGAGGTTATGTTCCTGGTCTACGGAGGTGAGCAGAAGCTCGTTGTAAATGGTTACACCGATGCTAGCTTCCAAACCGATAAGGACGATTCACAATCGCAGTCTGGATTCGTGTTCTGCCTCAATGGAGGCATAGTGAGTTGGAAGAGTTCCAAACAAGAAACGGTTGCAGATTCAATGATAGAGGCCGAGTATATTGCAGCTTTGAAAGCTGCGAAGGAGGCAGTTTGGATCAAAAAGTTTGTTTCTGTGCTGGGTGTTGTCCCTAGTGCGTCCAGTCCAGTGGACCTCTATTATGATAAAAGTGGTGCCATTGCGCAAGCCAAGGAGCCTAGGTCGCACCAGAAGTCCAAGCACATACTTCGACGCTATCACCTTATCCGTGAGATTATAGATAGAGGTGATGTAAAGATATGCAAAGTGCACACGGATTTGAATATAGCCGATCCGTTGACGAAGCCTCTCTCTCAGCCCAAGCATGAGGCACACGGATTATAGATAGAGGTGATGTAAAGATATGCAAAGATATTAAATACTTACGTGAGTGAGTCGAGTATATGTGAGAAGAAGTTGTTTTGTCTATGCTAATGTACATTTGGATAATTAGTTATCTTGTTCCTTGAATAAATTATCTTTTACATTGATCAGCAAGTGCGTGACTTGTTTGTGAAACTCTCTGTGTTACGTTGTTATTCTAAACGATCCCTAATCTCATATCATCATGTGGAACAGTGATGATTTATAGATTAGCACATCTATTTGATTGATGATCATGTTTCACAGATCGTAGACGTGGAGATGTCAAATCAGTGATGTGGACTCATGTTAGTGAACATGGAGTTGGATAGACCCACTTTGAGATACTGCTGAGATTGTTATTTTAATGTGCCATCAGTTGTCATCTCAAATGGTGTACTTGCAGAATCCTTAGACTTGAGTTCGTCATTGATTCCAGAATATGTAGTGGCACATTTAGGAGCTTCCAAACGCTATTCCGTAGTAGGGTAGTTATAAAGGTTGCTTTCGGATGTATTACGAAACATGTCGTGGGATGTGAGCGGTCAAGATGGAATTCACCCCTCCTAAATAACAGGAGAGACGTCTCTAGACCCCTCGAGATAGTTGGATTGGAAAGTGCATGGCCATACCACTATGATCAAAGAGTTGATCATGATTGAATCCACTACATGATCGAGTGAAGTGTCGAGCTATCATAAGGGTGGCATGAATCTCGCCTTGAGCTTGACTGATGTCGTGTGGTAAAGGGATTGGTGTGTGTGTGTATATCAAGGTTCAGAAAATATGGTTTTGATTTTGTATGTTTTGGGGATCAATATGTGCTGCTAGATACCGCTATTGATCGGCGATTCAGAAAGGGTTTCCGGGTAGTGGCCGTTTGCATATGAACCTACGGGTCGCACGCTTAAGCGGATGTGATTTAAAAATTGCAAGAATTGGCTCTTGTGCAAATGGGAGATTGATGGAAATATGCCCAAGAGAATTCTGGGAAACCGAAAGTTCTAGCTAGAAGCCGGAAGTTCCGGGTTCTGGTGCATCCGGAAGTTCTGATTAGACCAGAAGTTCCGGGTCAGCCCAGTTTCGGTTTCTGGAGGAGCCAGAAGTTCCGGTTGGACCGAAAGTTCTAGGCTGCCTAAAAACTAGATTCTGGACGAACCAGAAGTTCTAGTTAGGACCGAAAGTTCTGGGTCCAGACGAACAGATTAGATCTGTTAGGCTTTAATACTGATTAAAGGCCCACGAGAATGCACTATATAAAGAGAGGTCGGGCTAGCACGAAAAGGTTGCTGCTTGATGTTGGTTTGTCCAAACCCTAGCCGCCATCTCTCTTCTAGCTACACCGATTGTAGCGATCTCTTCTCTAATCTCCCGTGTGGTACTAGCTTACCGACGAGAGGTGATCCCGTCCCTATACGTGTGGATACCGTAGAAGCACCACTGCTATATCGGTGCTGATCTTCTTCCGTGGAGATCGCTAGACTACGTCAACTTCGCCGCAGACGAACGGACGGAGTAGGGAGAGGCCGATCGAGGACGCACTTCATCGACTCTACTTCCGCTGCCCAAGCGTGCCTCGTGGCTTGAGGTAATGATCCATGATCCCATTACACGCATGGTTCCTGGGCGAACAGGGTAAAATTTTTGAAATTAGCGCTAGCGTAGCCTCCCCATAACCCAACACTAAGAACTTCTCCCGAGGACTCCTTCAGCCGATGATGGTCCTCGAGAAGTAGCCAATGATGCTGCTGATCAAATCAGCAATGCCGAAGCCGATGCCTATCGGCGACACCGACACCGATGTGAAGCAGAATAGCAATACCTCTATTGGTATCCACACATCTAAGATAGGAATGTTGGCCAATGGTGTACTAACACCCAGGCGGTCAGTGAGATGGTCAGGCTCTTGAGAGGTGGCAGCTAGGGTTTGCTCTTGGTGGCTAACAACATAGCACTAGGATCGCATCAATATGCGAGGCAAAAAGCTCTCCATCCCCGCGCCTTGCACCCTCATATATATATAGACGTCCTAGCTTGGGCCCTACTATGTCCAACTAGGACTCTACTCAAATCCTTATCTAATTTGTTCAGATCTCTATCCAAACTGTTTGGATCTCTATCCAAATTGAGCCCAATTCTAATCCTATTCGAATCCAATGTTTCAACCCATTAAGTGTGTGACCTTGTTGGTTCACATATAGCTTGGTCAACATATGGAAACTCCTTCCCAATACTTCATTAACAGTGGCCTCTAGTAAGCATATTAACCCAAGTATACATAAAGATCATATCTGCTGAACATTGTATTATTCCATATATACATGTCCCTTTGCCTCACGATATTGATAGAGCACAAGGTGAGATTTATGCCATCCTATCAGTAGCTCGATTCTCTCTCGATTTCCATATTAGATTATAACCTGTGATTAACTCTTAATCACGTTGGCATGGCCATGCACTTCCATAATCCATTACATTGAGGGGCTCAGAGATATCTCTCCCACAAGGAGGGATAAATTCCATCTTGATCACTCACATCCCACTACATGTGTCATAGCAGACCCGATGACTACCTTTATAACTACCCAGTTATAGAATAATGTTTAGTAGTCCCAAAGTAAGCTAGTACGCATGTTGAAAACTATGATGATCTTAGGTCTAAGGACTTTACATAAATACTACTGAGACCAACTGATGACACTCGGAATCTCAACAGTGTCTTATAGTAGATTTATCCAACATATGTTCTCCAACATGAGTCCATATTATTGAGTTGGTATCTCCATACCCATGATCCATGAGACATGATCATCGATCAATACACTTGCCGATCTCAGTCATATCTGTTCTATATATGACTTATATCCGAACAGGGATCATTTAGAAATAGTCACATGATGAGTCTCATGAACAAATCACGTATTTGTTGATCCATAATGACAATCTATTTCAAGGAACAATAACTTTATTTTATAAACATTGTATACCACATACAACATCTCCATGTTGCCTCTAGGGCATAATGCTAACAATCTCTCACTTGCACTAGAGTCAACTATGTAGATATCTAATACCCATTGATCTAGTATGTGCCTCATGCTTGGGCTGCGGAAGGGGCTTTGTCAACAGATCTACAATATTCAGATTAGTTTGCACTTTGCATATCTTTACAGCTCCCCTATCCACTAACTCGTGGATCAGATGATATCGCCGAAAAATCTGTTTGGACTTCTGGTGTGACCTAGGCTCCTTTGCTTGTGCGATAGCACCACTATTATTACAATAGAGGTCTATCAGACTGGAGGCACTAGTCATCACACAAAGCTCAAAAATAAATTTCTTGATCCAAACAGCCTCCTTGACAGCTTCCGAAGCTATAATGTACTCGGTTTCTATTGTAGAGTCAGCTACTGTCTCTTGCTTAGAACTCTTCCAGCTCACCGCTCCACCATTTAGGCAGAAAATGAATCTAGATTGCGATCTGTAGTCATCCTTATTGGTTTAGGAGCTTGCATCGGTGTAACCATTTACAACGAGCTCTTTCTCACCTCCATAAACTAGGAACATATCTTTAATTCTTCTCAAATACTTCAAGAAATTCTTTACGGCTATCTAATGACTCTCACCTGGATCTGATTGGTATCTACTCGTAACACTCAAAGCATACGAGATATCTAGGCATGTACATAGCATGGCATACATGATGGATCCAATTACTAAAGCATATGGAATCCCATTCATTTTATCTCGCTCATCAGGTGTACTCGGATACTGAGTCTTGCTGAGATTTATGCCATGTGACATTAGCAAGAAACCTATCTTGGATCCTGCATGTTGAACCTCTTCAACACTTTGTCGATGTACGTATCCTAGCATAATCCAATTAGCCTCCTTGATCTATCTCTATAGATCTTGATACCCAAAATATATACTGCTTCTCCTAAGTCCTTCATAGAGAAACTATTTTTCAATGAAGACTTGACGGACTCTAGCATAAGTATATCATTTCCGATCAACAATGTGGCATCTACATATAGTATTAGAAATACAAGTACGCTCCCACTAGCCTTCTTGTAAACATAAGGCTCTTCTTTGTTTTTTATGAAACCAAACTCTTTGATCACATCATCAAAACAAATATTCCAACTCTGAGATACCTGCTTCAATCCATAAATGGACTTCTGCAATTTGCATACCTTTCCAGCTGATTGTGGATCGATTTCTATTAAGGAAAGTTGTTTTGACATCCATCTATCATATTTCATAATCAAAATATGCAGCAACCGCTAGAAAGATACGAATAGACTTTAGCATTGTGATAGGCGAGAAAGTTTCATCATAATCAACACATTGAATCTATTTGAAATCTTTTGCCACCAATCACGCTTTATAGATGTGAATATTTCCATCTATGTCTATCTTCTTCTTGAAAACCCATTTACACTCAATGATTTTTACACCATCGGGTGGATCAACCAAGTTCCAAACTTGATTGGTGTACATGGATTCAAGCTCGGATCTCATGGCTCTAAGTCATTTCACAGAGTCCGATCCCACTATCGCTTCTTCATAGGTCTTGGGCTCATCGTTGTCTAATAACAATATATCCCATTCTGAGTGGTTAAGAACATGAACCTCTCAAGTGCATGATGTACCCTCTTTGACCTACGTGGTGCAACAGGTTCTTCAACACCTTGATTATCTTGTGGTTCTACAGGAGTTGAAATATTTTCAGATGTTTCTCGAACTTCTTCAAGATGCACCGAGCTCCGTAACCCTTTTCAAGAGAAACTCTTTCTCCAGGAATACACCATGTTGGGTGACAAACACTTTGCCGAGCTCCTTATTATAGAAACAATATCCTTTGGTTTTCCGTGGATACCCGATAAAGAAGCACTTGTCAGATTTGAGAGTAAGCTTATCTGATTGTAAACGCTTTACATAAGCTTCACAACCCTAAATTTTAAGAAAAGACGGATTAGGATGATGTCCTGTCCATATCTCATATGGAGTCTTTTCAACCGATTTTGATGGAACCCTATTTAGCATGAAAGCGGTTGTTTTAAGAGCAGATCCCTATAAGGTTAACGGAAGATTACTTTGGCTCATCATCGATCGGACCATATCCAATAAAGTATGATTTCTCCACTCGAAGACCCCATTCCACTGAGGCGTTCTGGGTGGAGTCAATTGTGGAACAATTCCGCAATCCTTTAGATGGTTACCAAACTCGAAGCTCAAGTATTCTCCTCCACAATTTGATCATGGAAACTTGATTGTCTTTCCTAAATGATTATGTACTTCGTTCTAAAATTCCTTGAATTTTTTCAAGGATTCAGACTTATGCCTCATTAGATAGATATATCCATATCTACTCAAGTCATCGGTAAAACTTATGAAATACTGAAAACCACCTTTAGCTATTGAGCTCATTGGTCCACACACATCAGTATGTATGATTACCAATAAGTTATTTGCCCTCTCACTTTGACCCGTGAAAGACTCATTTGTCATCTTGCCATGTCAACAAGATTCACATGTCTCAAATGATTCAAAATCAAAAGAGTCAAGAAGACCATCTTTATGGAGCTTCTCCATGCGTCTCTCGTTTATATGACCTAGGCGATAATGCCAAATAAATGTGGGATTTAAATCATTAAGACATTGTCTTTTTGTATTAAAGTTATAGATATGAGTTTCTTCAGGATTCAAAATGTATAATCTATTCTCTAATGAAATATGACAATAGAACATATCTCCAAGATAAACTAAACAACCATTGTTCATTTATCTAAAGTCATAACCTTCAACTTGCAAATAGAAAGTAGAAATTACGTTTTTACATAGAGTTCGAACACAATAACAATTATTTAATTCCAAAACTAATCCTGAAGGTAGAGACAATGGCATAGTGCCGATAGCAACCGTAGCAACTCTTGCTCCATTGCCCACACGAAGATCCACTTTGCCTCTAATCAAACTTCTACTTCTTCTTAGACCCTACAACGACTTGCATATGTGAGCAACTAATTCGGTATCAAATACACAAGAATCAATAAATGAAGTAGCAAGATTGATTTCTATAACATTTATACCTTAAGCGGAAGTCATACTTCCCTTCTTCTTGAGATCCTCCAAGTACTTCTTATAGTTCCTCTTCCAATGATCCGGCTCTTTATTGTAAAAGCATACTACATCTTGAGCCACCTCTTTCTTGTCTTTTTTGGTCTTAGAATTGCTCGTGATCTCATCAGGAGTCAACTTCCTCTTGACCGCATATTTCTCGACACAGGGTTGTTTCTTGCCTTTCTACAGCATCAACACATGACTGCTATTTTTCTTACTGCTCTCCTCAGCGGTTTTCAGCATCCCATATAGTTCTGTCAAGGTTTTGTCTATTCTATTCATATGATAATTGAGTATGAATAATTCAAAACTCGATGGCAGGCGTGATGGCATAAGAACTCCAAGAAGAACTGCTAGGGCCCCCGAGGGGCCACCCGTTGATTCAATCGGTCGAGGAAGGAAGGACAAGATGACACTGCAGGACGATCCCGACAACGGCGGACCCACAAGAGGACACGACATAAGAAGACCGACGAGGATGTTCAGGCATAGGCAGAGTAATGGATTGGGATCGCAAAGACGGTGGGACCAGCAAGGATCGACGATAGGGTAGACCGTCTTCAAAGTTCTGGTCTGATGTCACACCAACCCTCGGGCGGAGGCTCCGAGTACTTTTTGCCCTAGATAAAATAAAATTAAAACTTCACCTCATGCAAAAAATTGCATCACACGATTATCGCGGACCCGCTAAGCTCGAACCCTCTTGAGTCAGTGCAAAATGACGTATGCCTAGCTTAAATGATTGTGCCCCTATGAAGCAGCTCTAGGTTTATCGCTAGCAACCTCACGAGCGAAAAAGAGCTGGCGTTAGCACCCCACTCAACACTCGACAACTTGCTAAAGACCCCTAGGGGCTCGAGTCCTTAGCCTTAAAACTTTGCAAAAGCCTTGAATGTCTCAAGAACTCATGATGCCTGACGTCGGGTTGGCATATAAGCGGCATCAGTTTCCCGCGCCTAAGACTATACGGCTATACTAGGGGCTCGAGGCCCGATTACGGCTGTACAAAGGACTTAACAAATTCTAGAGCCTAAAGGCTCTCGGAGGCTTGCGTTGCCTGACGTCGGTAGGCATGTACATGGTATGAGATCCCTACGCTGAGTACTATATGGCTTAGCCCAAGTTCTTCGGGATGCCTGTGGCTCTGGTGCACGAAATTTACAAAACACGAAGGGCATTCATTCATAAAAAAGCAAAGTTTCATTACAAAAGGCCTACAATAACTACCTACTCCTAATTCTTATAGATAACAAACAGGTCTACTCTTCTAGAGGCACCACCGCTAGTCCTAGGTCTTCAAGGGGGCCAAGGTCTTGAGGTCCCCAGCTATGGCGGCGGCGATATCCTCAACCTCCAGCCGGTAAGTCACAGCATCTTTGGAGATCACCCCTGCGGGAAGCCTAGAGGCCATCCGCCTAAGATCTGCCTTAGGGAAGTAAGCCTGAACATAAGCTAAGGCTTGCTCGGCCCTGTTCCTCACCATGACATCAACGAAAAGGCGGAGCTGGGTCTCGAGGCCCTCAAGCTTATCCAAGAATGCTTTGTCTGGTAGGGGAGCCTCGATCAGCAGGAGGTGGATACACTCCATCATCACCGAGCGGGTCTAGCCCACTTCCCCCTCGAGCTCGGTGATCTGAGTATTGGCCCGATCATGCCTCCCTATAGACAAGAATCAACAGGAATCAAGATCGAAGGACTAGGTAAGTAATCAGGAGTATACTTGGCGGTAGTCTCCACCGCCATCGCCTTGACCCTCTCGAAGGCAGACCAAATGGCAGCCTCTGCCTCCTTCGATGTTTCAGCAATAGCCTTGGCTACGTCTGCAATGGCTTTGGCAGCCTCCTCTCGAAGCACGGCCTCTTCAGCCATCTTTGTAGCATTCTCGGCCGTCACCGCCATAGCACTGGCCATGGTCTCCACCTCAGTACCCCGGCGCATCAACTCCTTGTTCCTCACCCTTAGGTCATCTCGCTCATGCTTGAGCAACTCGACCTCATCCTTGCGGGTGGCTGCTCGGCTCGCGCTCAAGGACTCTGCCGACAACTACGCCCAAAGTAGTTGCAGCCAACGAAAAGATGATCAGCAAAGGACAAAGAGTAGGAAAGTGAAAAAATGGTGCAAGAAAGGGAATTATCTTGATGAGCCCAGTCAGCTGAGTGACGGTCTCACCCGCTGAGGACCTGAGAGCTGACTCGGGGCTCCTTCCATCACCTAAAGGACACCCGGGCCTCTCGAAGTCCCAGAACCATCCACCGCCATCAGAGAAGGCGGTGGGACCACCTTGGCTGCCACCCCCGGGGGACTGGCAACCTCCTCCACGGATGCCACAACTCGTGTCATAATGGCATCTCTACCAATCACCGCCCCCGCTATCGAAGGGTCGACAACTCCCACCATGGCAACCGCACCGACCACCGAGGAGTTAGCGGCCTCCATCCTGGATGCCCGTGCCATTGTAATGTCCTGACTCGCCGATGTCGAAGCCGACGCCACGGCCAGGTCCACGATGTCCCTGGCAGAGAGGAAGGCGGCATCCCCGTGACCACCGTAGGCCCCAAGGCCTCATCCGCCATAGCCAGAACCGGCAGAGGCAGTTCCATGGTTGACCCTAGAGGAAGCTTGGCCCCGACCACCCTGCAGGTCACAAAGTTAAAAGCGAACTAGGAGGAATAAAAGCAATAAGGCAAACATGGCACGAGACTCACCTTAGCTCCAGACGAAAGGCGCTAGCAAGCTGGCGCCTTGTTGTCCCCTTCGCCAGAGGAGGACGAGGGGCCAGCGCGGTGGTATAGATCATAGCACCCCCTCCTCCACGGACTCATCCGAGTCAAGGAGGAAGCACCGCCTCCCGAGTATCAGAGCCCCATCCTTCCTGACCTCGGTGGGCTTTGATCGCTTGCTTGTCCCACCCAACTCT